>JAJSRW010001936.1:0-25517 GCA_022414725.1 Microglena sp. YARC | reverse complement strand
TAAATGTTGGCCGATAAACTCGTCACACGTCGACAACTAGATTTCCGAGAATTCAGATGGCGACGAATGCGCATCGAAACAGTGGCCAGCGAAGAGAGGACATAAGATTTACAAGTCACTGACTAGCGTGAATCAATTCGGACCAAGCATTAATTAAACTGTAAGTGGACAAGAACACAAATGTGTCACTTGGTATCCACAAGGATGTAAGATTCCGCGAACGACGAAATAGAATAATCGCCGAGCTCGAACATCGCCAAAGGCATACGTCGTCTACATCGAATTGAATAATCTGGCAAGACAAGAGGGATCGCACAGACAGGGGAAGAGAGAGTTGGATGTCGAAAAAGACCGTAGGTAATGATAAATGTTTGAAATTTGAAATTGCTTCTACATGCGTGTAGACACGTTTTACTGCACAAGGTAGGTTGTAAAATAATTTGATCTTAGCTGCCTAGAAGCGCCTGATGCGGCCTGACCGCCTCTAAAAGATTTTTTTGAAATCGCTATCTAAATGAGATAGAATTGACGGATTATTTTGACTCGTCATCAGGATATTCGGGCGTCTGCAAAGTTATGCAACGTCAATTTTATCAGGCTGCACTCCGGTAATCGGTTAAATGCATGAGCTTAGCCACGAATGTCCAAGTGGCTCACCGATCAAAAAAACAACAGAGAGTAAGTTATCCCGCAATTCTCATGTGGTTTAGCAGTGCACTTTGCTTCCTCCGATTATGCTCAGGGAAACCCAATACATCAGGCAACCGTATAATGATCCATTCTAACGCGACAACTCCCGATTAATCAATCGCACTAGACGAGCATCACATAACAATAAGCGACCTAACCTCGTTCCATTTGACGCCTGTCTAAGGTTTCGAACCTGCTGTGAAGGTGAGGAGGAAGATTGAGTGCACCCGCAGTGTTGAGGGACAATTTCAACTATGTAGCACCTGCGATGAAATCTCTCGTAGATGAGTTTTGGGGAGTCAATGCCGGCACCAGACTTTCATATGCTCAGGGATCTAGAGTGAAGGGAAAAATCTTACAGGTCATGCGCCTTTGAATTTTTTTTACATAGTGCGGCATATTTCCAAGCAAGCAGCTGTCTATTTAGGGACATGAAGAAAGAACGGGCAATGGTTCATCCCAGAACATTATACAGCAGTTTGCGTAAACTATGGCATGCACCATGGTGGACGTGAAAGATAACAAGAGCTTGGCAAAGGCCTTTTGCCAAGTGCGACGACCTGCGATTCGAAGTTATTAAATACCCAAAACACCCCAAAGACACGAGCAAGATCTCTTTCTCTGACACTACGTTTCAGGCCAGCAGTATTGATGAACCTTCGTCAGAGTGTCAGGCTGCTGCACCGTAATCAGATTTCCATTGGTCGGCGTAGGTATGACATCCGTGAAAACACTGTCTGAACAGTATCCGAAGCCTCTCTTGCACGCATCCGCTGATGCAATGGACAACAAGAAGACTAATCTTCCTCAGTCACGCACTTCTCACATACAAAGAAGACCGCAGGAGGTGAACTTCTAAAGACACCGCATCATGGGTGAGTACAAAAATACAGCGCATGTAGGAGACATGTCCTCCGAGCATAAATCGGGAAGCATACACAGTATTTTAAAACTTGAAATGATTATTAACAAAATAATGCTAATATTCTGACTTCATGTTTCCTTCTATGTTAACTCAGGATATTCTCCCAGGGGAAGAGGCTTCATTGGTTATTGGGCTTTTGCCATTCTACTCGCCAGTCCATCAATCTGACTAATATCATGCTTCCAACATTTCTTCAACCGGGTCCTTGAAGAAGAGGGCAGCTTCCACGTATTGCTTCTTGCAAATGCGACAACGCGGCAAAAGGACAACAAGAACGCTTTCATGTTCGCATACTTGTCCTTGTTGGTTGAGATGAACTGGTTTGAGGAAGTGTACGTCCATTTCCTCCCTCCCGGACACACACATAGCAATCTTGACAAAAGTACTCTGTGATCTCGCAAGGTTAAAGACATGGAAGTGTACACCCTGGACCATCTGATGGGCATTGTTAGTAAACTTATTCAAGAAAATGGGCCCTTACAACAAGGCAAGACGTCGTGACCTCTATAGGGGACTTCTCCGCTGTCTCCTAGACAACGTTTACAAGTTGTTCGGTCATGGCACTAGCACCGTCAAAGGAGTTAATCGCCGTTTACACGCATTTCAAGATAACAAAAGGTCCCAACGGGAGAGTCGGTAAGAATACTTGATATACTGATATTTACAAATTAAATGCTACGTGCGTGTATGTACTGTCTGCACAATGCTCCCGATTATGCTCGGGAGGAATATGGGTGTGCCATGTCCTCATTGAAATTGAAATTGAAATTGTTACATCCAAGAAATATAAATACTCTAAGGACGTGAGATTAAGGACACCACAGCGTACGCAGAAGCTAGCTGTAGTCACCATGTCCTCATTATTTACATGTACAGTCTTCAATATAAATTAAATGATACAAAGGAAGTTGTACCTAGGACCTAGAATGTATTATCCAAGGGATGCTCCCGAGTATAGTCGGAGGGAATATGGGTGTCCTAAATGATTCACTAATATACAATACATGTTTGCACACCAACAATTGCACGGGGTCTATTAAAGGAGTATGACGAGTCAGGATCTTGGAGAGGACAGTGGGACAATGACGCTGAACCTATTTACGTCCTCCAAGGCTTCCCACTGGTGGACACCAGAACAGTATTTAAGGAAGCCCCCAAGATCAAGATTGAAGAGCTCGAGAATATCGAGGCAAACTGGGCGGCTGTCTGGAAGACTATTCATAACGAGAAGCCCGGAGGTGACGTCCTTGCAGGCCACATGGCCGATGGTCCTGTACAAACCGCCGGTGACGACCGTGCACGACCCGTAGCTGATGTCCGTGTACGACACGCAGCGGAGGACCTTCTAGAACCAGCAGCCGATGACCAGCAGCCGATGGATGAACCAGCAGCCGATGGCCCATCCCATGCCCAGTCCTATTCAAACATATTGCCGAGAAGCTTCGTGAAACTTGGGAAGCCAGCAATAAGTGGTGGACTGATTTCTTCAACGTTGAGAAGAGTTATTGGAGCACTCAACCAGATGATGCTGTGACTGGGGAGTACCGAAAGACCAACATTTTGTCGACTTCCCATCGGAGTTGTCAGCAACCAGTCGTGTTCTGACACTGTCTGAGAAATCAATGGCCAAGCGCTTGATAGCAGCATTGGATGACTTGTCCATGGATGTGTCAGACATTTTACCTGCAAGTAACGAGATTGCCAAGACTATGAAGGTCGCACACACTTTGGAGACTAATATGGAAAGGCCAGAGGAGGAGGATGTGTTGTACTTATATTCTTCACAAGGGACGAAGCCGGATAGAAGAAAGCCTACGAGCCCACTACTGATTTGGTTGTTGGTCATGTCGCTGTGGTCAAGGTACAAATGGTTGACTCTAGCGGATTGAGAGATGGGACGTGGTGGAGGTCAAATCACTACCAGTGAATGGAGAAGTTGGAATGTGTGTATTTAAAGCCCTTGTACTCTGGGCTCAGAAGTTGGTGTACATTGAAACACAATACCCAACTTGGCCAGAAGATTGGATGGACCACAAGCTTGTGCCTATTACCGTGGGGGTTAGGAGAAAAAGCAACATGGACGGGCGATATTCCCATTGACGCATTTCAATTTAGCTGCGAACCCACCAAGGGTATGAAGATCCAGAGAAAGTACCACACAAGCATGCTCCTAGCTTGTCAATCCATTGAGAAGGACACCAGGGCAGAGGCTGTGCAATCGGATGGAGACAATGCAGACATTGCTGAGGAGGAGGAGATGGAGGAGGAGGAAGATGGGGATGGGGACATGGAGGAGGAGAAGGAGGAGGAAGAGGAGGACGAGGAGGGGGGGGAGGAGGAGGAGTAAGATGTTTGACACATAGCCGTTTTTTACTAATGAATTATACTTACGATTTTTATTGTAAGATGTAAAAGCTGAATTCTGCCTGCCGACTTATAACCGTCCGCTTTCCCTTTATTTCTTACAATTATAATTGTAAGACACGAATTGATGTTAACACCTTTTGTTACAAAATATGGCATTTCAACGTTGTAACATTCGCAATCTGTACGTTTCTCCGTCTTTCAAGCTCATTTCAAGCATATTTTATCAAAATTGACTACAATCTTACGATTTTTATCGTAAGATTGCATTTGGAAAGCATCAAAAGACCCCCAAAAAGTGATCGTAAGATTGGAAATCCGTTTGGAAGCAGGAACGCCCATTACCGGGTCGTCCATGAGAATCCGGTACATGAGTTTGTAAGCATCTGCCACCGTAGGTGCGGAGCGAAGGAAGTCCGTTGTTGTCGAAGGCATCCCCGTGGATCCCGTGTTGGTACGCACATCCACGAAGTGGAAGCGGCCTAGGCGCGTGGAGGAACGACTGTGTGCGTACAAGCGGTTGCTGAAGTGCTTATACATCCAACCGAGAATGCCTGCGCGTTCACCGAAATCCTTTATGTGAGGGTCTGAGCTGTCTCCTTTAGTCTGATTCTTCTTCTTCTTCATAATATCTCTAAACGGCACCTCCATGAACACGTCAGTCTCGAGGGAGATCGCGCGCAACGCGGGCTCCGATGTCACGTTGTGAAGGAACCTTCCGATGTCCACACACCCTTTTTCGGAACGCACTTGGAGGGAGGGCACATGTTGTCGAATGAGAAGTGGATGTCCCCCATGAGGTACATAACACATGAACGCGGACGCGCCCCTGGCGAGACAGGTATCTGGACGTGAAGAACAGTCACGCTTGCCGGACCACTCATCTTGTGAATTCGAGATCCCGATTCGATTATAGACATTGAGTGTTTGGTGAACAGTGTTTGGTGAACAGTTACATTTATTTAATGTAGATAACAAAGAATATCATTGATTGTACAGAACAACTCGTAAATAATGAAAGGAGGAAAGAAAACATTCATCGGTTCGGTTATATTTGTATCATTTCTAGCTGTGTTCATGATCATCATGGCGTTTACTGTGCGGCACACGGATTTCGTGAATAATCACCCATTCAAGTTCTTAGTTGAAACGATAACACTGTCAATATTCACATCCGCCCCTGTGTTCATCATTATTTGGAGCAGAAAGATACGCAACAAAGCCATCGTCAAGGACTTTTTGCTGTTGTTCATTCAGACCTTCATCTTCTGGATGCTGAGCGAATTCAGTGGCCTGACAGACTACGTTTTCAGAAAGCACGCAAGGTGATTTTTTTTCTTTTTCCAAAAATGTAGAGAGTGATGAAAAATAACAAAAGCAAAAGCAAAAGCAAAGAAGAAGTAGTGTTCGTACCCCTGCCCTCGGTGGTGATCAGTTCTTCTTCTCAGGGGAAACATACTCACCCCGACTATTCATTCAGGGACGCCCTGTCACGGAAGAGGGAGTTTTTTTGTGGTGATGTTGGTTTTCCAGACGTAGAGTCGACCGGGACGCAGACGAAGCCGAATCCGAAGTCGAAGTCGAAGTCGAAGCAGGGGTCTGAAGATTACATCCACGAGCAATGGAATGCGGAATGCGGAATGCGGAATGCACGTTCTCTTTGGCCCCACACCAGAGATTCCTTTGTAATTTCATGGCACCAGGAACCCCCTACAACGGCTTGCTCCTTTTCCACGGGACCGGAGGCATGAAGACATGCACGGCGGTTTCCATATGTGAAGGGTTCGACGATCGACAAGTGTTCTTGATAGCTCGTCCAACGCTACACGATAACTTCTTGCAAACAGTGTACGATAGCGCTGCATCAGCATCTCGTAAACACCAATGAGGGGGATCAAGATATCACCAATCGAATAATAGAGGTGACATTCTAGTGCGTGAAAAGTACACGTGTTTCGGCATAATTTCATTCGCAAATTTAGTATCCGCTGCGACCGATCGCGATCTAGAATAATCAGTTCTCTGGGAGCATCATCGTTGTTGATGAGGCGCACCATCTTCGGAATTCACAAATGGAATCGGCGTTCGGCTCATTGCAACGCGTGCTCCGAGTAGCATCCAACATAAAGTTGCTTCTCCTCACGGCCACACCCATGTTCAATTCTAACACCGACGTTCTCCCCCTTCTTAACCTCCTCCACACAAATGATCGAGAAACTATAAATGACATGTCCGACATAGCATCCGCCGCAAGGGGGTACGTCTCGTACTTCCCCGGACGGTCCCCGTTCAGCTTCCCGAAGATCCTCACGCCCTCAGTGGCGACGCACATTCCCTCACCGCTCCGGGATCATCTCAGCTCGTTCAAAAAAGCATGCGCAAACAAAACCGCGATATCGTGACGTTGGACGCGCATGGGCACCCGCATCCCTAAATATGACCGATTGGAGACGCTCATGTATCGTCTAAAGCAACAGGGGTCACACGGAAGCGTCGCAGAGGTAGACGAAATTTGCACGAGCGAGATGAGCGGCCTGCAGTTGGAGACGTACGAGGCACACCGCCGGGATTTTAAGGCGGATGATGTGGATGATGATGTGGATGATGTGGATCATGAGGTGGATGATGATGTGGATCATGGTGACATGCGTGTCCGTCAAATGTGCAATGTGATTTTCCCTGCTCCTCTTAACGGCGTCGGAGACTCCTCGTCATCTGGAAAGGCGGGTTTCCGTCGTTGCATGGAGTTCGATTCGCAACGTGGCGCGTGGAAGTACCGTCCGGGGGGTACCGGCATTCCTCTCCCCTGAGTTGGCGCCCGGCTACGCATGCAAAATCAACAATGTCGCTGACTGCATAGCGGCAACGGGAACGATCGGCCGATCTCGATGGTGTACTCCCGCTGGATTTGGAGCGGGGGTGCTTCCTGTGGCAGTCGCACTTGAGCACAGAGGGTACCGCTCGTTTTCGGACACGGGCTACCGGGGTGGAATCGGGACCTACGCGATCATATCGGGGCTGCGCGAGCACGGGTTCCAGAGTCTGGAGCGTATATTGGAGGTCGCTCGATCGCCTGAGAAACAAAAATGGAGAGCTGATAAGCGTTTTATTGATCACTGACCGCGGCACGGAAGGCTTGGATTTTCCGCTTCGTTCGAGAGCTGCACATTATAGAACCTTGGTTTCACATGAAGAAGATCGAGCAAATCGTGGGTCGCGCGGTACGTCACTGCTCACACGCCCTTCTCCAGTCACCAGAACGCAACGTGACCGTGTACATGCACGCATCTGTCTACCCCCGTGGTGGTGGTGAGATGGAGACCGCGGATCTTCAGGCGTACCGCATCGCCCTCAAAAAAAGAAATCGACATCTCGAAGGCGGAGAGCGCTCTGATATCCGTGGCAATCGACTTTAGGCATGACAACAACGATCCTCGAGGAGAACGGGAGAAGCGCACCTTTGTCGTCGACATGGTGAGCGCTAGCGGGCGCACCGTGAAAACAACCTTCCTATCAAGGAAAGAAGAGGACGACGACACATGCGATACCTTGCGGCTGACGATTCGACGTTCGACGCTGTGAGACATGTAGACCTCTCACGAGTGGCGGATGTCATTTGGCCACGTTGCGATCTGCTGACGCGACACACGGTTGCACCATCGAGGACTTTGCTACCGCACTCACTAAGAAGGATCAGATGCAGCCGTGGGTGGCCAATGCATTCTCGAGGCGGTGGATCGCCTTCTTTCACATAGGGTATTTCGTCGTACCGACAAGTACTTCCTAGGAAACGAGGCGCATAACGATGACGACGAATCAAACACGAACAAATGGATGCCTCTTAATATTTTAGAACACGCAACCAAGGCGGAGGGGGCTATGGACATGGTAGCAAGACGGGTCGTTGCTTTAGAGAGCTCGTTGCCGTCGAAGGTCGCGGATCGATTCCGGTTGGAGCTATTGGACTATGTTGTGGATCGACTTCCTAGAACGCAACTGGAGGAACTTGCGGTTGTGGTGGCATCAGCATCAGCATCATCATCATCTACCAAGAGTCATAAAAATACAACAAAACATAATGGACTCGCGCAACATGTTAGGGATAGTTTGAGACGCGCTGGTGTGCTTGAGAATTATATAGACAAGAAGAGCCTTACGATCGTGTTCTGAAACCCTTACGACATTGCGTCCCCAACCAAGGTGCGCCGACCCATGTGTTTCTTCCCCTCTTATGAAAAGAACACTGAGACCCCTATATTCCGTCCTTGTATTGTCGGAGAGATCGTGTCCCCTACGACTCCAGAATCGTCAACTGTATCTGTGATGGACGATCCTTATGTCAAGTTGGGGTTCATGGACAGGGTCACTAGCAAGGATGCGTTCACGTTCAAGTTGGCAACGACATCTAACGTGCGTGGGAGCGTCTGTGGGAGCACGTCGTCCTTGAGAACCGGCGCATTGTGGCCCGCAATATTGCGTATCGTCTCGAGCGACGCGACACTCCGTGTGCTCCTCGAGAAGGAGGAGGGTTCCTTTCCTTGGAATAAAGCGAATATGTGCCTGCTCATTGAACTTGCGATGCGAAAATTCGGGGGGGTTATGCGCCCTGTCCAGGCGCACATGAGCAGCAACCTGCTTACCCCCCCCCCCAAATTAACACTTCAATGAAACGTATGTTGTAATGGTTTAAGCTTGTGCCTGTGCCTGTGCCTGATCCTGATCCTGATCCTGATCCTGATCCTGAGAACAACAGGCTCGTTTTTCATACATTTGTGTCATTAATTCTTTGGTACAATAACGGAGAGCGAAGTTGTAGAGCGGTCGAAAGTGTTCTTGAAGTGTCCTTATTAGTATCTTTGTCGCTTTTCAGCTTGTCCCAGGAAACGAAAATCACGTAGAATATAATGATGTACATCAAGACCGAGCCGATAGCCGAGATCAAGCCTGAGAAGAAATTCTTCCCCACAAAACTCATTACAGGGTTTCTGTGTTTCCACACGCTCCAAGAGTTCCAGTGGGGGAACGAAGGCGTTTCCTGAGAACTTTTCTTCATTTCGTAAAAGCGTGTTTAAAATGCATATCCCATTTTTATTCAAAGCTTACCACACAATCTCCCTTCACCCGACTCATCCTACACATGTTGGGTTTAGAAGTGGTGGTGGTGCACGCTTCTTGCGATGAAGGAGAAGGACAGGAAACTCTTTTGGGGAAATTATCTAGTGAGGGGAGGTCGTCATTGCAGGTGCGGTGTTGCGTGCTAGAGATCATGTCTGCCTCGATCTCATCCACATGCTCTTCTACGTACTCCAGAATGCGGTTCTCGATCATCCACCGGAAGAAGTTCAGTTGCCCGACCGTCGTCTCTATGTTTTCCGATCCGTAGTGGAACAGTATTCCGGTCGGCGGCGGAAAGGGTCGAATTGCTGTTTGGAGTAAGCCTTAAGCTGCATACGGTATTGTCGGTACAAATTAAGAGGAAGCGATGCTATTGGGCTGTGTATCACCACGTTGTGCGTTTTGGCATAGTTCGTTACAAACCAGTCAATCAACCGAAGAGATATCTTAGAGGATATCTTTGAAACGTCAGTAGAAGAAGCCCAAGCTGTTGCTGCAGAAGACGGTTCAACCAGATAGACCAGGCGCATGATGTGCGTCCGTGTGCTAAAAAAGTGGGACAACGATAGCATCAGTATATCTGCTCTAGACATCATGGTGGCTTCGTCTCGACTTAGTTACAAAAAACGGAGGTTGCAATTTGTTTTTATGACAACTCATTATTTACCCTTATGCACATTCACCGGTACTTGATTATTTCAGTCGCAGCAAGAGACCCACCAATGGCCATGAGACGGAGTCCTTCATCTTGTCCATTGAAGTTCTTCCACACCTCCTCGAAGTGCCTCTGGGGATGCGATGGAGACTTCATAGCATCGTACGTGTCATGGTAGAACGAACTGCAAGACGAGGGTTGGGGTGTCGATACAGCAGGGACCCCTCCTGTGGAGGAGACCGCATCGCCCCCGAATGACGTACGAGCGCCGTAGCCCCCGAATGACGTATGAGAGACGTCGCCCCCGAATGACGTACGAGAGCCGTCGCCACCGAATGACGTACGAGAGCCGTCGCCACCACCACCACATACGTATTCCCCGCTAGCGGTGTACACACACGAAGGGGACATAGTGTAAGGCGCACCCACCAATTTATTGGCAGCGCCTCCACAGCTTCCGGCACTACCAGATGTTATGCGGCTGCTGATTGCTCCATCGTACATTTGTTGTTGTGTCTTTTGATTCATTTGTACAATCGTTTGTATACACTTGTTATCAAATTTTATTATTCCGCCGACTACAGTCGGTGGAACAGTAAAATGAAACATACAATATTTCTTAAATAAAGTGGGACACAACTTATAATCCTGCTTCGTCGAAGCAAACAATGTAAAAGCTTTCCTTGTACCTGTAATGGGCGGTGTTCCTGCATCCCGGCGGATTTTTTGAAATTTCTACTCAGAATTTAGAGTCTCCGGAACGACTCGCTACAGTCGGCGGAACAGTAAAATGATGTCGAGTCACACTGCTCCGACTCTACAGTCGGCGGAACAGTAAAATGAAACATATATCAGATGGTAGGAAGGAGTTCGTTGTGAAGAAAGGATCTGTGAAGAAGACGGACTTTGCTGCATTTATTGACTCATTGAATTTGTGCAATAATTCAGTAGTAATAATGGACAACGCCAGTATCCATAAGAACTTGGTCCTCAGAAGCCCCGTAAATATTTGTTACACTCCTCCTTACAGTCCAGAATTCAATGCTATTGAGCTGTGCTTCGCTAAGGTGAAGAAGGACTTTCGTCGATTGAACTATATACCAAACGATACAAAGACGCACGTGTCTGATATGATTTCCTTAGCATTCAGCAACCTCACTGATAAAATCATTATGGGTTGTTTTGACCACGTAAGACAAGTAAGAGGTCTCGTGACGATGAAGGTATGAGCGTCTCAGAACAGTATGACCATAAACTCAAAACGACATTGCCCGATATGGGTATCGTCGTTCTGGGTGTGGATCCTGGTAGGAGCAACATCGCTACAGTCACGTATCTGGCAGACGACAAAAGCAAGACATGGAAGCTTACACGCGGAGCTTTTTACCACAAGTCTGGTATCAAGAAACAGAAAAAACAGCAAGAAAAACGTTTCTCAGACATGATTCCTAGATGGGAGTCTCTTCGTGAAAATGGAGCAGCGTTGAGTACATCCAGGAAGGATGATATCTCGGCTTACTTGAAAAATTACGCTACGTTTTCCGACGAGTGGTGGAGGATGGCACTCCGTCGCAGAGAATCCCGAGACAACTTTCAGAGGTACATTGGCAAGCGCAAGGCTATGGACTCATTTTGGGCAGGGATCAAGCGCAACATGAAGTTGGATCATCCTGACCTGAGGGTTCGCGTAGCATACAGTCGGAGACGCAATTTGTGGGACACCCTACCGGTGACCCTTGAACCCAATGGGTAGATCAGCTAAAGGCGAGTACATATTTTTGCCCTTCATCTCTGTATTTCAGCATTTAAGCTGGCCCAAAGGATAACAAGGAAAGCTGCTGACAAACCCAGGTGGGTCGGTCGGTTTAGCGCTCACGCTCGCCTCGATGGAAACTGTGGTTTTGGGGGGAGGCGAGGGAACACAGAATGCCTCAGGTCGCTCTCTCCCGTCCATCCACGTTGTCAGAAGCAGAAGAAGGTTCTTGGCAGCGTTCACGTCTCGGTTCCAGGTTGCACCACAGCGCACATTGGATGATGCGCTTTTGACACTGTCTCTACAGTGCAGTACTTTGTGGACCTTGACGTTCTTCACCACCATCTTCTGCTTCTCAACAGTTATAGACCCGTCGATTGGGGACTCTTTGCAAACTCCGCGCCAGATTACGCTGTCTGCCTTCATGTTGACAAGCCTCTGAAAGCAGCCGTGACATTTACAAGAAGTGTTGCGTTCGTCGACGTTTTTGAACAAAACATTCTTACGACGTGAGAGGCACCTCCTGATCTCTTTGATGGGCCCAGAACATGAACGACTGATACCATACCCTTGGTTGGACCAGTTGCCGAAGCCAACAACGGTCGTCTGTGCCCTTGGTGAAATCACATCGCATACCTTTTCAATCGTCTTCTGTTTACCAACGTATCGAAAGAATCGCATAGATCGGTAGCCTTTGTTGGCTCTGTGTTGTAGGAGAATCGGGAGCGCTTTGAGATAAGCTCTGACATGGTCCTGCAGATCGGACATGTTGCTCGTATTGGGCGATGGAATGGACTTCACGAGGTCTTGAGTCTCGTCATTCCATTTGTAGGTGCGACGCTTGCTTGTATTGTACCCAGCAACTTCGCTAAAGCGAGCCGAGCTGAAAGACTCGATGCGACCTGCAGAAGATGCTACCGTGACGATATCTGTCATTCCAGGGTCTACTCCGACACGCAGCGCACCCACTCCGTCCTTGCACTCTACGATATTTGCGTCCTTTGGATAGCCTGCGTTTTCTCCTTCTTCAACGACCTCTTCTTTACCCTTCTGCTTCATTTGGACGGATACCCCTTTACCGTCGCTGAGGATTCGGTTGTCAAAGCGAGACTTTTCGTCTCAAGACCTTGGACATTAAAGTACTTTCGCCACAGCATTGTATGGTTCTCGTAACGTCCATCGCCAGAGACGCTCTCGAGTGGCGAATCACCCATGCTGAGAAGCTTCATGAAAGTCATGGAAGATATCGGGACGTACGAAATTGTGAAGCCGTTCTTGCGAGGAAGGATACTGAACAGACGGGGGTGACTTTTTTCTTGTGTTTTTATCTTTCGGATCCACTCGTCCGACCTCTCCCAACTCTGTAAGCACGTGATGGAACAATCGCATTGTCAGGTGCGCTCTAGTGTTGAACTGCTTCCCTCTTGGCAGCGGAAAGAGAGCCCTCAAGTGACTGACAACCTCTTTGATGTGGATCGCATGCACGAGGCCCTCTGGGATGATTGTGTCGATTTTCGATTCTGGGTAATGGACCACCGCTTTGACAATCTTCTTGAAATGTTTCTTCAGAGAGGGATGTTTCAAGCGCAGGTACTTGATAACGACCCTGTCCACGTTTGCCCAGACGCTGTTGCACGCCATCGTCGCCATTTGTATTGAGACGTCTGCGATTACTTGTCCCCAAGGACGAACGTCCACCTTCACGTATCCTTCAGGTCTTAGGGCGTCGAAATCAACCATGGTATCATTGAAGCTCTGGCCCAGAGTATCCCTTCGAACATTGGAGGTCGATACCGCAAGGAGGCACCTGTAATAAAAGTTCCGATCCAGGTGTGGCAACTGCTTGACGTCAAAGTCTCCATCATCGAGGCATCTTGTGATATGAAAGTTTGCGAATAAGTATGCCTCTGCAACTGCGTGGTTGATTAAGAGTACCATGCTTTGTATCCTTGAGGAGATCTGATGCCTCGATACATCCATGCACAGAGAATTAAGCGTCTTCTTGACGACGCTGATGTTAATATCGTCATCTCCTTTGTCTTGCACTACCCCCATTAAGAGGGGGTGAGTATTCTTTTTCTTTTGGTGATAATATTGTACCCACATTTCTTTATACCATTTCCTACGTTATCATGATTGATGCAGAGATAAGACACCGCGCGGTTGTTCACTAGATTAGATGCCTTGAATTTTTTGTGTCAATCACCTGAAGACAGTATCTGTATTGACAAGATCGGTTACAAATCTTGAATTGGTCAACTTTTCAGAATCCCCAAATATAAGGTGTCCCAATATCAAATGTCCCTAGCTGTATGGTTCTGCAATCACGACTCTGAAGGCTACCGGACCAGGAGAGGTAGCTGTGCCTACGGGATCTATGTTCGCTTCCTGCAAGCGCTTCTTCAAAGAGGAGGTTCATGTGACAGATGAGTTCAAGACGACTCTCATGTCTTGGGAAACCGGTGCCAAGAAGGAATGTGTTTACAAAATTCCAAGTGTCCAAATAACTACGGAAGGGCAGATTCGTCTAGGTTACGAGTTGTTGGGTCACACCCCATTGAAGGAGACTCCAAAGGTCTCTTATCGCGACCAGTTGGCGGTGAGGGTGTACTGCACACGTAAACAAATCCAAGAAAAACACAGGAGGGGTGGCTTAGCCCCCTCTCTTGTCGACAACAACTCGATCAAGCGGTACCCTGAGGTACGAGGACTGCGATTCTCTCCAGAAACCAGCACTTACTCGGACCGGGACCGCTCCTCTGCTCTCACAATCGCAAGGCTGCACTGCATGGAACTGTTGGGTCAAGGGAGACCGCTTCCATTTTGCAGGGATGCGTGTTGTTGATGGGCTACAAAAAACATGATGGTGTTCCACTGCCCCGTGGGTTGCTACACCATAAGGTGTACCGTACACTCCAGAAAGCGGTTTCATTTTAGTATTCCGTCGAGTGTATCCTGATATATCAGCACCGAGGAATCCCAAATCCGCTCCAGACCATGTTTCGCACCCACTATTTCATGGGGGGACCAGATGCCCGGTCCGTTGAACTGTCGCATTTAATTTGAAAATATGTGTAATAGAAAACATATATGTCTGGGTATGCAGCAGCGCCCTTGTCCGATGTCCAAGATATAAACACTCTGCTCTACCTAAATCCGGAGCTATCCGCGTACAGCAACGTGCGCACTATCGAGGATGCCCTGGTTCACTTCGACGCCTACTCGAACCTACCCAATGTAATGCCCACGCTACCAGTGGGTTTCGACGCCAAAGTCTACATAGGCGCGCAGTCGAACGTGAGCATAATAAACCGCGTCATCCGCGACGCGATGGCGGGGGTAGACGGCGTGGACCCGTTATCGCCGTCTATAGACCGAAGGGGAGTGTTCGTAGCGACGCTCATGTGCGGAGCCAAGGTTCGCACGCTATACCAGGCCGGATCGAACTTCCCGTACTCGATCAACCTGGTAGCCGACTTCACATCGAACGACCTGCAACCGGACGACCGCATCCGTCTAGTCCAGCACGACAACGGGTTCATAGTGGAGGCTGCAGTCCTAGAGGTATCCTACGAGAGATCACGCATACTGCTCGCCCCCTCGACCAACCCCCGCGTGAGGGCTGCTCTCGCAAGCACATCTGGTAGCTTCGATGCTTTCGGTATAAGGATATATGATCCACTGCGCCACGCGCGAGTGTCCTTCGCTAGGACGGCCATGCAGTCCGGTGGCGTCCTCCCGTCCGGAGCAGACGCGGTACCTTCCAAGGAGTTCGTGTACGACATGTACCAGCTGATGTATCCCGAGACGCAGGGCCTTGAGTTCTCCGACACCTACCTCGACTACCGCCGTAAGTGGGAGCGCGTGGACGCCTACCGCATACGCGGCCCGTCTGATCTCCTGAACATCCAGAACCCTAACGCGTCTGGTTTGATTGCTGGGGGGGGTGGCAGTAATGTGGTGGGGGTGGTACAGTCATCCGGGAACATCTTTGTGTTGGACACGTTGACGGTAGGGCACGGTGACTTTTCATGGATGTCGCCATCGAACGTCTCTCTCGCTGAAGGGTAAGTGCGCATCTCTACGGACTCATTCGCGGCAGGGTTCGACTCCAGCAACAACCTGTACGCCACCGCCCAGTACGCGTCGCTGTGCAGCAACCTCGTCGTGGGGTTCGACTCCGCCACCGTGAGGTCCGACATGGAGTGCATGGGCGCTCTTACCATAGGGGCGACCTCCTTCAACGGGGGCGTCGCCACCCTCGGTGGTGGGGCGCTCGTCGTGGAGGAGGGTGACGCCGGGTACGGGAGTTCGGAGCTCAAGGTGGCGGTGCAAGTGCGGGATATGATGCATATCGGAGAGACTCTCGGGATAGGAACATCCAACCCCGACCCGACATTGACGAACGTGCGTCTCGCAGTGGGAGGCGACATATTCGCCACTGGTACCGTTGTCACTCTATCTGACAGAGACGCCAAGACGGATGTGGTCGTAATCGAGGACCCGCTTCACCGCGTCAAAGGGATGCGCGGGTGCACTTTCTTCATGAAAGATTCCATAAGCGGTGATGGTTCGGATACGAGGCGACGACACACCGGTCTCATCGCGCAAGAGGTTCAGGAAATCCTACCCGAGGCAGTGTACCGCACCCCATGCGGGTCGCTTAGCGTTGCCTACGGCAATCTTGCGGGATTGCTTGTAGAGAGCATCAAGGAGCTAGTAGACAGACTCGAACACGTGGAAGACAAGCTGATTATCACACGAAAAAAAAACTGATTATTGTTGAATTTTAGTTACACTCAGACCACCGGTCAATAATGTTACAGTATATTGAATCAATTCCAATTCTCAATGTACCAACATGACCCCATGCTACATCACAAATTGTAACCCGAAAACGTTTTGATGTATTCTGGTTTCAGGGGATATCATTCAAATTATACTGAGTGTCCCAAAATTATTTGAAACAATTGTATGAAGAAGAATGAATGGGCGTTCATGCCTCCCGGCCGATTTTTTTAAATTTATATTCAGGATTTAGAGCATCCGGAACGACTCCCTAGCTTGACACATTAGCACCAAGGAATCACAATTCCTCCCAATACCATGTTTCTCAACCAGTCAAAATCGGCCGGGAGGCAGGAACGCCCATTAATGGCGAAACCGAATCCATGACGATCGTGATGTTCAGCTTTATTCATCATAATTGAATCCACAAAGTTGCATGTGGAACACCTTCACCAACTTCGTTCGTGGTGGCCTCCGTGCTCGTGCGACCAGCTGCTTGAACTTCGCTGGAGTGAGGGTGTGCGTCACGATAATGACATCAGCTTGGGGAATGTTCAGACCTTGTGCAGACCCTGTGTTCATTATGAGGACCGTCTTCTCCTTTCCAAACTTCAACAGTTGCTTCTCCTGTGTCAGGTAGGTCCCAATCAGCTGCGTCGTGTATCCAAACCTAGACACACACTTCTCTACCAATTCCTGCATATCTTCGCCCATAGTGGTGTAATGGGCGTTCCTGCTTCCGAACGGATTTTTTATTTTACTGAAATCTTACGATAAATATTGTAAGATCGTTTTCGCAAATTAATTGGTTTTGCTTTTTTGGTGTATTTTACGAAAATATATTACAATTTATTATGTAAGATTGTTTTGTTGCATTCCGGAGAAAGAGACTATTCCCTTCAATTTCAATTGTAACATTGAGTTGCTCGTTTGGAGAGAGAGAAAGTTCCTTCGAAGTATTCCAATACAAAATCAATTGTAGAGGACAGTCAAGAGGAAGGTGAAAGCTGTTTACAAAGTCTTGAACGCATTGCTCATAATTATTTATCTCACAACTCACAACTCAACAGTTCGAAAGTACAACTTAGTACTTATGACAGGCTATCACGTTGTAGAAAGAGGGCCAATGCTAACTTGTTGGGTAACAACAGCGCCTGTACAATCGCTGCACTAGAATCTCCTCCTCCATGCCCCCATCCCCATCTTCCTCCTCCTCCATCTCCTCCTCCTTAGCAATGTCTACATTGTCTCCATCCGATTGCACAGCCTCTGCCTTGGTGTCCTTCTCAATGGATTGGCAGCTTGACCCCTTTGCATGACTCTTGCTGTGCATTGATTGCCATGCCCAGCACCTTCTCTGGCAGCTTGACCCCTTTGCATGACCTGGCAGCTTGACCCCCTTTGCATGACCCCTTGATGTGCATTGATTGACCCCCCTTGCCGGGCCCCCCTTGCTGCGCATGCATGAAAGACTGTTTTGATAAGTCGGTAAGGCTTTGCTTCATGCCTTGCGCTTTTCACCTCTTTTCATGCCTTGCGCTTTCACCTCCTTTCATGCCTTGCGCAAATTGCCTTTCGCATCCTGCATTGCTTTGCTGCGCATCCGCATTAGCACCGGGTGGCCCTGCATGGTCCCGAGTTGCACCTAATTCTCGCACCTTTTGCGCAATGCATTTCACTGCTATGGGAATTCACTTCAGCTCTGTTCTCATGATCTGCTGCTTTGCCTTTCGCTTTCTGCATCGCCTTGCTGCGCATCTGCATTAGCACCGGGTGGTTGTGAATAACCCCCGAGTTGCTTCTAATTCTCGCACCCTTTGCGCAATGCATTTCACTGTCACTGTCCTGCCTAGCACCTTCTCTGGTGGATGCTGGGCAGATAGCCAGGAGCACTGGCGCTCGGAGCACTGGATAGGTCTGCCTACTGCATGGCGGTTACCCGCCTGCACCTGCCAGACCAGACCAGGACACGCGCCGGGCCAGCACCTGCGCCGGAGTACTGGCGAACAGCTCTGCACCCGCCTGCACCTTCCTGAGGCCTGCCTACCTGCATGATGGTTTACCCGCTTGCACCTGCGTCAGAGTAATGGCGGACAGTACTGCATACCCATATGGCATGCATCCTTAGCTACCGTTCCAAGATTTCCATAGCGTCTGGTTTGGTTATGAATTGCATTGTAGTGGTAGACTGCAATTTTAGCCCAGACTTAGCTGCCTTGTGCCTGTGTTGACCAAGTTACTGCTTGCCAACAGGTTGCCTTGTTTATTGGTTAATCTTTGCCGGGAGTGTGGTTGGGTGTTTATGTTGTGATTGGTACTTTACATGACACTGACATATGGATCATGTACACCTGCAGTTCTTCTATTTTACTGTGTTCTTGCCCACCTCGGCCACCTACCTATTTACTAGGTTTGTTTTAGTGGCCCAGTACTGCAATAGGTAAAGCAAAGATGTGTAGTTGAGGCCTGCTTGACTTGCATAGCATGACTGATGAAATGTCACAGCCCAGAAGAATTTAGCCCTTTTGCCTGTTCCGTCTAGGCATTCGGTGGATCAAGTTTTCTTTGACAGGTTTTAGGATTAATTTTTTTATGATCGGGGAGGACTGTGTGTATTCCGAGTTTGGTTTTCTCAATCATTCGCGGCGTTGGGTTTGACAATGCTCCCGATTATGATCGGGAGGACTGTGGGTATTCTGAGTTTGGTTTTTCTCAATCATTCGCTCGTTGGGTTTGACAATGCTCCGATTATGATCAAGAGGACTGTGGGTATTCTGAGTTTGGTTTTTCTCAATCATTCGTTCGTTGGGTTTGACAATGCTCCCGATTATGATAGGGAGGACTATGGGTATGCCGAGTACAAAAAAAAAAAAAAAAAAAAAAATGCTGAGTACATGTTTTCTGAATCAATTTGCTCGTTAGGTTTGTCAGTGCTCCCGATTATGATCGGGAGGACTGTGTGTATTCCGAATTTAGTTTTCTCAATCATTCGCTCGTTGGGTTTGACAATGCTCCCAATTATGATCGGGAGGACTCTGTGTATTCCGAATTTGGTTTTCTCAATCATTCGCTCGTTGGGTTTGTCAATGCTCCCGATTATGATCGGGAGGACTGTTTGTATTCTGAGTTTGTTTTTTCTCAATCATTCGTTCGTTGGGTTTGACAATGCTCCCGATTATGATCAGGAGGACTATGGGTATGCCGAGCACATGTTTTCTGAATCATTCGCTCGATGGGTTTGTCCGTGCTCCCGATTATGATCGGGAGGACTGTGTGTATTCCGAGTTTTGTTTTCTCAATCATTCGCTCGTTGGGTTTGTCAATGCTCCCGATTATGATCGGGAGGACTGTCGGTATTCCGAATTTGGTTTTCTCAATCATTTGCTCGTTGGGTTTGACAATGCTCCTGATATGATCGGGAGGACTATGGGTATTCTGAGTTTGGTTTTTCTATATCTGAATCTGATTTTGAATCTGAATCTGAATCTCAATCATTTGCTTTACCAACCTATTTGTCTTCCGCAGGGTCTACAATGACAGTACAGTGGAAGTTAAACTCCAATCGGACGGGAAGGATTTGGGATGCGGCGTCATGGACGAATGGACCAAGGAGCGCCAAGTGCCAATGAACATCGAAGTCGTTGTTGGTGGACCAGACTTCTATGTTACGGCTACGCACGCTCACTGGTTGAGGTTTCACGGCGAATGCAGGCATATGTGCGGAGCATTCTGGTCGACTCTCACCCTTGCGGAAGTCAAGACAGCCCAGTTGCTTGAAGTCACTAGCATTCGGAGGCCCATGTTAGGAGCCCTATCATGGATACCAGTTCACATTCAGGCTCTTGGGTTGGTAGTTGACAATGCGCAGCAAGCCTGTCAGGGTCGGCGAGGGCGAATTTATCGCCGACAAAGAGCTTGAGGAAACTAGGGCGTGGGTTGAGACATGCGAAGGAAAGCTCATGAGCGATTTCGAGGAGTTTGGTCCTAGCGACAGGAGGACGTCACCTCGATGTACACCAAAAGGGCCTTCACCTGACGCCGGTAAGAGAGCAATCGAACGGACTGTAGAATGCATCTGCTCCGCACATATGCCTGCATTCGCCGCGAAACCTCAACCAGTGAGCGTGCGTAGCCGTAACATAGAAGTCTGGTCCACCAACAACGACTTCGATGTTCATTGGCACTTGGCGCTCCTTGGTCCATTCGTCCATGACGCTGCATCCCAAATCCTTCCCATCCGATTGGAGTTTTACTTCACGGTACTGTCATTGTAGACCCTGCGAAAAGACAACATAGGTTGGTAAAGCAAATGATTGAGATTCAGATTCAGATTCAAAATCAGATTCAGATATAGAAAAAACCAAACTCAGAATACCCACGGTCCTCCCGATCATAATCGGGAGCATTGCCAAACCCAACGAGCGAATGATTGAGAAAACCAAATTCGGAATACACAGAGTCCTCCCGATCATAATCGGGAGCATTGTCAAACCCAACGAGCGAATGATTGAGAAAACCAAATTCGGTATACACACATTCCTCCCGATCATAATCGGGAGCAGTGACAAACCCAACGCGCGAATGATTGAGAAAACAAACTCCGGAATACACACAGTCCTCCGATCATAATCGGAGCACTGACAAACCCAACGAGCGAATGATTCAGGAAACATGTACTTCGGCATTTTTTTTTTTTTTTTTTTTTTTGTACTCCGGCATACCCATAGTCCTCCCGATCATAATCGGGAGCATTGTCAAACCCAACGAACGAATGATTGAGAAAAAACAAACTCAGAATACCCACGGTCCTCCCGATCATAATCGGGAGCATTGTCAAACCCAACGAGCCGAATGATTGAGAAAAACCAAACTCAGAATACCCCCACACAACCACCACACCGCCCAGTCGTCCGCCCCTCCGATCATAATCCGGGGAGCATTGTCAAACCCAACGAGCGAATGATCTGAGAAAAACCAAACTCGGAATAACACAACAACTTCTCCCCGATCATCCAATCGGGAGCATTGACAAACCCAACGACCCTATTCGCTTGAAGTCTCCTACTACAACTGCTAGCTGCCAGGCAGATGCCTGGTCACCAGCTGTAGAGTGGGGTGTCGGACCTAAGCCCCGCACCGTTACTGATAACAGCTATAGGCTGTATCATAACATTCCCGCCGCCCCCCCCAATCCCTGGTATTCTGGTACCCCCCCCCCCCAGAATTCCTGGGATTCCCCCACAACACAAGTCATAAGGAGTAAGCCAGACAAATATTCCCGTGGAGTCAAAAAGTAGGGGGAAAGCAATCCTAACAAAACCAGTCAAGGCGTAGGTATGACATCTGTGAAAAACTGTCTGAACAGTATCCGAAGCTCCCTTCTTGCACGTATCCGCTGATCGACACCCGCAATGGACAACAAGAAGACTAATCTTGCCCCCCTCAGTCCCCCCCCCGCTCCCGCTCCGCCACACTTCTCACATACAAAGCCAAGACTGCAGGAGGTGATCTTCTAAAGACACGCATCATGTGTGAGTACCCCAAATACAGCGCACGTAGGACATGTCCTCCCCCCCCGCCACCCGCCACCCCCCCGCTCATAATCGGGAGCATACACAGTATTTTAAAACTTGAAATGATTACTTAACAAAATAATGCTAATATTCTGACTTCATGTTTCCTTCTATGTTAACTCAAGATTATTTTCCCAGGGAAGAGGCTTCATTGGTTATTGGGCAATTTGCCATTCTACTCGCAGTCCATCAATGCTGACTATATCATGCTTCCAACATTTCTTCAACCGGTCCTTGAAAGAAGTAGGGGCGTAATGTTGTGTGTAATAAGCTTCACCACAACACCAACAACCACCGTATTGCCTTCTTGCAAATGGACAACGCGGAAATTGGACAACAAGAAACGCTTTCATGTTCGCATACTTGTCCTTGCTGGTTGAGATGAACTGGTTTGAGGAGGTAGAACGTCCTATTTCCTCCTCCCGGACACACACATAGCAATCTTGACGTAAGCAAGTACTCTGTGATCTGCAAGGGTTAAAGAACATGGAAGTGTACACCCTGGACCATCTGATGGGCATTGTTGGTAACTTATTCAGAGGAATGGGCCCTTACACAAGCGCAAGACGTCGTGACCTCTATAGGGGCTTCTCCGCTGTTCGTCTCTCTAGACAACGTTTTACAAGTTGTTCGGACATGGCACTAGCACAGTCAAAGGAGTTTAATCGCCGTTTTACACGCATTCAGATAACGAAAGGTCCAACGGGAGAGTCGGTAAGATTACTTGATATTACTGATATTTACAAATTAAATGCTACCTAGTGGCGTGATGTAACTGTCTGCACAATGCTCCCGATTATGCTCGGGAGGATATGGGTGTTCATGTCTCATTGATTTACATGTACAGTCTTCAATAGAAACTAAATGATACAAAGGAAGTTGTACTAGGACCTAGGAATGTATTATCCAAGGGATGCTCCCGAATATAGTCGGGAGGAAAATTATGGGTGTCCTAAATGATTCACTAATTACAATAATGTTTGCAACACCACAATTGCAGGGGTCTATTACAAGGAGTATGACGAGTCAGGATCTTGGAGAGGAAGTGGGACAATTGAACGCTGAACTTATTTAGCGTCCCTTCAAGGCTTCCGCACTGGTGGACACATAACATTATTTAAGGAAGCCCAGATCAAGATTGAAGAGCTCGAGGAATATCGAGGCCAACTGGGCGGCTGTCTGGAAGACTATTCATCAACGAGAACCAGGAGGTGACGTTTTCTTGCAGGCCACGTGGCCGATGGTCTGTACAAACGCGCCGGTGACGACCGTGCAGGACCCGTCAGCTGAATGTCCGTGTACGACACGCAGGGGAGGACCTTCCCTGTTCTAGAACCAGCAGCCGATGACAGCAGCGCGATGGATTGAACTAGCAGCCAATTGGCTAAAAAAACATCCATGCCAGTCTTCAAACATATTGCCGAGATGCTTCGTGAAACTGGGAGCCAGCAATAAGTGTGGACTGATTTCCTTCAACGTTGAGAAGAAGTTATTGGAGGCACTCAACTCAGATGATGCTGTGACTGGGGAGTACCCGAAAAGACAACATTTTGTCGACTTCCATGGAGTTGTCAGCAAACCAGTCGTGTTCTGACAGCAGTCTGAGAAATCAATGGCCAAGCGGCTTAATAGCAGCATTGTGGATGACTTGTCCGATGGATGTGTCGAGACTTTTACTTTGCAAGTAACGAGATTGCCAAGACTATGAAGGTTGCGAACAACACTTTGGAGACTAATATGGAAAGGCCAGAGGAGGAGGATGTGTTGTACTTATTTCTACAAGGGACAAAGCCGGATAAGATATATAGCCTACGATCCCACTACTGATTTGGTTGTTGGTCATGTCGCTGGTGGTCAGGTACAAATGGAGTGAACTCTAGCGGAATTGAGGAGGAATGGGACGTGGTTGGAGGTTCAAATCATAACCAGTGAATGGAGAAGTGGAATGTGTTGTATTTAAAGCCTTGGTAACTCTGGGGCTCAGAAGTTGTGTACACTGAAACACAAATACCAACTTTGGCAAGAAGATTGGGTGGACCACAAGCCTTGTGCCTAATTACCGTGGGTTAGGAGGAAAAGCAAACATGGACGGGCGATATTCCATTGACGCATTTCAATTAGCTGCGAACCCACCAAGGGTATGAAGATCCAAGAGAAAGTACCAACACAAGCATGCTCCTACTTGTCAATCCATTGAGAAGGACACCAGGGCAGAGGCTGTGCAATCGGATGGAGACAATGCAGACATTGCTGAGGGAGGAGGAGATGGAGGAGGAGGGAAGATGGGATGGGGACATGGAGGAGGAGAAAGTTTAAGGAGGAAGAGGAGTTCGAGGAGGGGGGGGAGGAGGAGGAGTAAGATGTTTTGACACATAGCCGTTTTTTACTAAATTAGAAAAATTAATGAATTTATACTTACGATTTTTATTGTAAGATGTAAAAGCTGATTCTGCCTGCCGGCCTTATAACCGGTCCGCTTTCCCTTATTTCTTACAATTATAATTGTTCAGACACAAATTGATTGTTTAACACCTTTTGTTACAAAAATATGGCATTTCAACGACTTGGTAACATTCGCAATCTGTACGTTTCCTCCGTCTTTCAAGCTCATTTCAAGCATATTTGTCAAAATGTGACCTACAAATCTTACGTTTTTTATCGTAAGATTTGGGCATTTGAAAAAGGCATCAAAAGCCCCAAAGTGATTGTAGAGATTGGAAATTTCCGTTCGGAAGCAGGAACGCCATTGTGTCCTAAAAACGATGAATGTTGACGTGATCGCGTCTCTGCTCCGCATCGCTGTAGAATCGTGTGCACAAGGTGATGGTCGACCGACGGTTCGGCATGACAGATGCAAGTTGTCCCCAAGAACTCCTTTCGCTTAAGGGTCTGGCAACTGTGTGTGAATCTAATATGAGCAGTGCGTCGCAACCCTACAAACAGGGATGCAACAGCTTTCCATCCTTTCTTCGCTGCTTCAAGAGCAAATATCATAAACTTTGCAAGGAACGCTGCGGTCAGCCCTTCCTGCTTCAGCATGGCATGCTGGACAAGTGTTGTTGCACTTGTTTATTTCTCTTAGAGCAGCAAACAGTACTTCTGACAGGTAGCTCATGGAAAGAATCTTGGGTAGGTGACATTTTTTTCATCGCTTTCCTAGCTGTATCGGTATCCGTAGGTAGCGACTTCTGGATATCATTGACGCTTTGAATGTCAGGCTTCCGTACTCATGGAGGGGTCCACGTTTTAGTGAACTCGTTCAGTTGATTGAACACGACAGGAGGGTACCGTTGTCATGTCCCACATACATCCGACACACGTATCTGTCGCATTTGATGGGTGGGCATAGTGGATGCAAAGTGGCCTGCCATGTACTGGGGGTATTTGTACGTACTTGAAGAGTGTGTGCCGGGTGACCAGCCAAATGAAGATGTTTGGGATCATTATACCACTAGGAAGCAATAACGAGTCGCTTCGTGGATGATCAACCTTCGCACACATGCTGTGCGTGTTTGAAAGAGTTGAGCCTTTTCATAGACGACTGTAGAAGCAGGAGAAAATTGACACTTTCGCGTTTGAAATGTTGCTACGCAGCGTCTCAGTGCACATCTTGACGTGCGATGGGAAGATATGATGCGACTTTTTCCGGTACAT
>JAJSRW010002171.1:0-31576 GCA_022414725.1 Microglena sp. YARC | reverse complement strand
TAGGAGAATGGCAGGTAAGGAGGGGAGTGGTCTGAGGGTATGGATACAGGTAGGAGGTATGGGAAGGGGGCGGGGGGGGGGGAAGGGGAGACAAAAAAGGGGTGAAGGGGATGGAGAAGGGAGGTGAGGGGGAGGAAAGGGGCATGGGGGCATGGGGGCGCAGAGGGTAAGAGCGGGATGCGTTGTTGTTACAGAGCAGTTTCTACGGCATCTAGAAAGTTGATCTTGATTGTTTGTGTTTGGCCAGTCCCCGAGCCTGATAGGCGCTAACCCCTGCGACTGCAACACACATACAGCCCCTCCTGGCCATCTAGATTTGATTCACGATTGTTTTGCTATATTTATACTGTGTAATTCTATTGTGTATATTTATTCTGTGGTGTATTATACTGTGTATATTTATACTGTGTAATTATTCTGGATGTTTATATTTATACTGTTTTTTGTATATTGTATACTGTGTATATTTATACTGGTGTATAATTATATACTGTGTATATTTATAACTGTATATATTTATACTGTGTATATTTATACTTGTGGATTAACTGCAACACACCTGCTGCGTGACTGTGTTAACTGTAGCGTTGTATTTATTCTGGCTGCCAAACACACATAATGTGTATTTATACGTGTATATTTATATGGTGTATATTTACAATATGTCAGCCAAGCCAAAAAACATTTCAGATGAGAAGATGGCGACATAGGACGAACCTATGTTGTGTTATTTACTGCACACACATTCCTGTGTTTTAGCTTATACTGTGTTGTTATTTAACTGTATATGCTTATCACTGTGCATTTATACTGGTTTAGTATTGACTGCACACACGTTAATGTGTATTTTAAACTGTATGATGATTATTGCAACCCCACATACTGTATATTTTTATACTGTGTATATTCACCGCATATGTCAGCACAAGCCACAACTTTTGCTACGAGAAGCATGTGGGCACTAGGACGCCCGCCCAAAGCACGCTCTTCTACGCCCCCAGCGCCTCACCGCAAGCCACTCCCCAAACCACGCCAACCCTTACACATTCACAGCACCACATACTGTGTATTATTGCAACCACACATACTTCTAGACTCTTATATTGTGTTAATATTTACTGTGCGTATATTTGCTGCAACACACATACTGTGTATAGTATACTGTGTATTGCTATACTGTTTTTTAACTGTGTATTATTACTGATTTATACTGTGTATTTTACTGCTGTATTTATACTGTGTATTATACTGTGTATTTTATACTGTGTATTTAGATGTGTATTATTACTGTGCTATTTATACTTGTGTATTTTACTGTGTATTTGATAACTGTGTATTTATACTGTCTTGTATAATTATACTGTGTTTATTTATACTGTTTTTACTGTATATTATACTGTTGTTTTATACTGTATTGTACTGCTTGTTATTTTTATAAGTGTATTACTGTGTATTTATACTGTGTTTTTATTACTGGTATTTATTATTTATTACTGTGTATTTTTATGTGTATTTTAGCTGTATTTATACTGTGTATATTTGGCCTGCAACACACTACGTGTGTATTTATACTGTGTTTTATACTGTGTGATTTTATACCGACTGTATTTGGCTGCAACACACATACTGTGTTTATACTGTGTATTTGATACTGTGTATTATACTCGTGTTTACGTGTATTTTGACCGTGTCATTTATACTGGATGTATTTATAACTGTGTATTTATACTGTGTGTATTATACTGGTATTTATTACTGTGTATTTATACTGTGTTTATTATTTATACTGTCCTGTATTTATACTGATTGTATTTATACTGTGTATTTATACTGTGTATTTATACTGTGTTTATTTATACTGTGTGTGTATTTATACTATGGTTATTTCTATACTGTGTATTTATTACTGTGAATTTAATACTCTGTGTATTTATACTGTGGCTGTTTTATATTATTTATACTGTGTTATTTATCTTATACTGTGCGTGTGTATTTTACTGTGTATTTATACTGTGTATTTATACTGTGTATTTATACTGTGTTATTTGGCTGCAACACACATAGTTTTATTTATACTGTGATTTATACTGTTGTGTATTTATACTTGTATTTATACTGTGTTATTTTATACTGTAGTGTATTTATACTGTGTATTTATACTGTGTATTTATACTTTATTTATACTGTGTATTTATACTGTGATAGTTTATACTGAGTATTTATACTGTGTATTTATACTGTGTATTTTACTGTGTATATTTACTGTGTTTATATATTTGATACTGTGTATTATACTGTGTATTTATACTGTGTTATTTATGTGTATTTATACTGACTGTCATACTTTGTATTTATATACTGTGTATTTATACTGTGTTATTTATTACTGTGTATTTATACTGTGTATTTATTACTGTGTATTTATCCTTATACTGTTATTTTTTACTACTGTGTATTTATACTGTGTATATTTATACTGTGTATTTAATACTGTGTATTTATACTGTGTATTTATATTTATACTGGTGTATTTATACTGTGTTATTTATTACTGTTGTTTATTTATACTGTTTATTTTTATACTGTGTATTTATACTGTGTATATTTATACTGTGTATTTTATACTGTGTTTATTTATACTGTGTTTATTATACTGTGTATTTATACTGTGTATTTACTGTGTATTTATACTGTGTATTTTATACTGTGTATTTCATACTGTGTATTTATACTGTGTATTTATACTGTGTTATTTATACTGTGATATTTTATACTGTGTATTTATACTGTATTTATACTGTATTTATATACTGTGTATTTATACTGTGTATTTATACTGTGTATTTATACTGTGTATTTATACTGTGATATTTATACTGTGTATTTATACTGTGTATTCATATTTATACTGTGTATTTATACTGTGTATTTATACTGTGGTTATTTTGTGTATTTATACTGTGTATTTATACTGTGTATTTATACTGTGTATTATACTGTGTTTATACTGTGTATTTATACTGTGTATTTATACTGTGTATTTATACTGTGTTATTTATACTGTGTATTTATACTGTGTATTTTATACTGTGTATTTATTTATTACTGTGTATTATACTGTGTATTTATACTGTGTATTTATACTGTGTTATTTATACTGTGTGTATTTATACTGTGTATTTATACTGTGTATTTATACTGTGTATTTATACTGTGTATTTATACTGTGTATTTTATTTTATTACTGTGTATTTATACTTGTATTTTATACTGTGTTATTTATACTGTGTATTATACTGTGTTCTATACTGTGTATTTATACTGTGTATTATATTTATACTGTGTATTTATACTGTGTATTTATACTGTGTACTGTGTTATTTATACTGTGTATTTATACTGTGTATTTATACTGTGTATTTATACTGTGTATTTATACTGTGTATTTATACTGTGTATTTATATTGTATACTGTGTATTTATACTGTGTATTTATACTGTGTATTTATACTGTGTATACTTATACTGTGTTTATTTATACTGTATATACTTGTATTTATACTGTGTATTTATACTGTGTTTATTTTATACTGTGTGTTTTATTTATACTGTGTATTTATACTGTGTATTTATACTGTGTATTTTATACTGTGTATTTTATACTGTGTATTTATACTGTGTATTTATACTGTGTATTTATACTGTGTATTTATACTGTGTATTTATACTGTGTATTTATACTGTGTATTTATACTGTGTATTTATACTGTGTATTTATACTGTGTTTTATTTATACTGTGTATTTATACTGTGTATTTATACTGTGTATTTATACTGTGTATTTATACTGTGTATTTATACTGTGTATATTTTATACTGTGTATTTATACTGTGTATTTATTACTGTGTATTTATACTGTGTATTTATACTGTGTATTTATACTGTGTATTTATACTGTATTCATACTGTGATTTTATACTGTGTATTTATACTGTGTATTTATACTGTGTAATTTATACTGTGTATTGTATTTACTGTGTGTATTTATACTGTGTATTTATACTGTGTATTTATACTGTGTATTTATACTGTGTATTTATACTGTGTATTTATACTGTGTATTTATACTGTGTATTTATACTGTGTTTTTATACTTATACTGTGTATTTTATACTGTGTATTTTATACTGTGTATTTATACTGTGTATTTATACTGTGTATTTATACTGTGTATTTATACTGTGTATTTTGTGTGTATTTATACTGTGTATTTATACTGTGTATTTATTATATTTATACTGTGTATTTATACTGTGTATTTATACTGTGTATTTATACTGTGTATATTTATACTGTGTATTTATACTGTGTATTTATCTGTGTATTTATACTGTTTGTGTATTTTATACTGTGTATTTATACTGTGTATTATATTTATACTGTGTATTTATACTGTGTATTTTATTTATACTGTGTATTTATACTGTGTATATTTATACTGTGTATTTATACTGTGTATATTTATACTGTGTATTTATACTGTGTATTTATACTACTGTGTTATATTTATACTGTGTATTTATACTGTGAATTTATACTGTGTGTATTTATACTGTGTATTTATACTGTGTTTATTTATACTGTGTATTTATACTGTGTATTTATACTGTGTATTTATACTGTGTATTTATACTGTGTATTTATACTGTGTATTTATACTGTGTACGTGTTTTATACTGTGTTATTTATACTGTGTATTATTATACTGTGTATTTTTACTGTTGTATTTATTATTATATTGTTTATTATACTGTGTATTTATACTGTGTATTTATACTGTGTATTTATACTGTGTATTTATACTGTGTATTTGTATACTGTGTATTTATGTTATACTGTGTATTTATACTGTGTATTTATACTGTGTATTTTATACTGTGTATTTATACTGTGTATTTATTATTACTGTGTATTTATATGTGTGTATTTATACTGTGTATTAACTGTGTGTATTATACTGTGTCTATACTGTGTTTTATACTGTGTTATTTATACTGTGTATTTATACTGTGTATTTATACTGTGTTTTTTATACTGTGTATTTATACTGTGTATTTATACTGGTGTATTTATACTGCTGTATTTATACTGTGTATTTATTTTACTGTGTTATTTATACTGTGTTTTATACTGTGTATTTATACTGTGTATTTATACTGTGTATTTATACTGTGTATTTATACTGTGTGTGTATTTTACTGTGTATTTATACTGTGTATTTATACTGTGTATTTATACTGTGTATTTATACTGTGTGTAATACTGTGTATTTATACTGTGTATTTATACTGTGTATTTATTTTATACTGTGATAGTGTATTTATACTGTGTATTTTATACTGTGTACTGTGTATTTATACTGTGTATTTATACTGTGTATTTATACTGTGTGTGTATTTATACTGTGTATTTATACTGTGTATTTATACTGTGTATTTATACTGTGTATTTATACTGTGTATTTTATACTGTGTATTTTATACACTGTGTATTTATACTGTGTATTTATACTGTGTATTATACTGTGTATTTATACTGTGTATTTATACTGTGTATTTATACTGTGTATTTATACTGTGTATTTATACTGTGTATTTATACTGTGTATTTATACTGTGTGTATTTATACTGTGTTTATTTTATACTGTGTATATTTATACTGTGTATTTATACTGTGTTATTTATACTGTGTATTTATACTGTGTATTTATACTGTGTATTTATACTGTGTATTTATACTGTGTATTTATACTGTGTATTTATACTGTGTATTTATACTGTGTATTTATACTGTGTGTATTTATACTGTGTATTTATACTGTGTATTTATACTGGGTGTATTTATACTGTGTACTGTTTTACTGTGTATTTATACTGTGTATTTATACTGTGTATTTATACTGTGTATGTTATACTGTGTATTTATACTGTGTATTTATACTGTGTATTTATACTGTGTATTTATACTGTGTATTTATACTGTGTATTATCTGTGTATTTATACTGTGTATTTATACTGTGTATTATACTTGTATTTATACTGTGTATTTATACTGTGTATTTATTTATACTGTGTATTTATACTGTGTATTTTATACTGTGTTATTTATACTGTGTATTTATACTGTGTATTTATACTGTGTATTTATACTGTGTATTTATACTGTGTATTTATACTGTGTATTTATACTGTGTATTATACTGTGTATTTATACTGTGTATTTATACTGTGTATTTATACTGTGTATTTATACTGTGTATTTATACTGTGTATTTATACTGTGTATTTATACTGTGTATTTATACTGTGTATTTATACTGTGTATTTATACTGTGTATTTATACTGTGTATTTATACTGTGTATTTATATTTATACTGTGTATTTATACTGTGTATTTATACTGTGTATTTATATTTATACTGTGTATTTATACTGTGTATTTATACTGTGTATTTATACTGTGTATTTATACTGTGTATTTATACTGTGTGTATTTATACTGTTGTATTTATACTGTGTATTTATACTGTGTATTTATACTGTGTATTTATACTGTGTATTTATACTGTGTTTATTTATACTGTGTATTTATACTGTGTATTTATACTGTGTATTTTTACTGTGTATTTATACTGTGTATTTATACTGTGTATTTATACTGTGTATTTATACTGTGTATTTATACTGTGTATTTATACTGTGTATTTATACTGTGTATTTATACTGTGTATTTATACTGTGTATTTATACTGTGTATTTATACTGTGTATTTATACTGTGTATTTATACTGTGTATTTATACTGTGTATTTATACTGTGTATTTATACTGTGTATTTATACTGTGTATTTATACTGTGTATTTATACTGTGTATTTATACTGTGTATTTATACTGTGTATTTATACTGTGTATTTATACTGTGTATTTATACTGTGTATTTATACTGTGTATTTATACTGTGTATTTATACTGTGTATTTATACTGTGTATTTATACTGTGTATTTATTTATACTGTGTATTTATACTGTGTATTTATACTGTGTGTATTTATACTGTGTATTTATACTGTGTATTTATACTGTGTATTTATACTGTGTATTTATACTGTGTATTTATACTGTGTATTTATACTGTGTATTTATACTGTGTATTTATACTGTGTATTTATACTGTGTATTTATACTGTGTATTTATACTGTGTATTTATACTGTGTATTTATACTGTGTATTTATACTGTGTATTTATACTGTGTATTTATACTGTGTATTTATACTGTGTATTTATACTGTGTATTTATACTGTGTATTTATACTGTGTATTTATACTGTGTATTTATACTGTGTATTTATACTGTGTATTTATACTGTGTATTTATACTGTGTTATTTATACTGTGTATTTATACTGTGTATTTATACTGTGTATTTATACTGTGTATTTATACTGTGTATTTATACTGTGTATTTATACTGTGTATTTATACGTGTATTTATACTGTGTATTTTATACTGTGTATTTATACTGTGTTTATACTGTGTATTTATACTGTGTATTTATACTGTGTATTTATACTGTGTATTTATACTGTGTATTTATACTGTGTATTTATACTGTGTATTTATACTGTGTATTTATACTGTGTATTTATACTGTGTATTTATACTGTGTATTTATACTGTGTATTTATACTGTGTATTTATACTGTGTATTTATACTGTGTATTTATACTGTGTATTTATACTGTGTATTTATACTGTGTATTTATACTGTGTATTTATACTGTGTATTTATACTGTGTATTTATACTGTGTTATTTTATACTGTGTATTTATACTGTGTATTTATACTGTGTATTTATACTGTGTATTTATACTGTGTATTTATACTGTGTATTTATACTGTGTATTTATACTGTGTATTTATACTGTGTATTTATACTGTGTATTTATACTGTGTATTTATACTGTGTATTTATACTGTGTATTTATACTGTGTATTTATACTGTGTATTTATACTGTGTATTTATACTGTGTATTTATTACTGTGTATTTATACTGTGTTTTATACTGTGTATTTATACTGTGTATTTATACTGTGTATTTATACTGTGTATTTATACTGTGTATTTATACTGTGTATTTATACTGTGTATTTATACTGTGTATTTATACTGTGTATTTATACTGTGTATTTATACTGTGTATTTATACTGTGTATTTATACTGTGTATTTATACTGTGTATTTATACTGTGTATTTATACTGTGTATTTATACTGTGTATTTATACTGTGTATTTATACTGTGTATTTATACTGTGTATTTATACTGTGTATTTATACTGTGTATTTATACTGTGTATTTATACTGTGTATTTATACTGTGTATTTTACTTTTATACTGTGTATTTATACTGTGTATTTATACTGTGTATTTATATACTGTGTATTTATACTGTGTATTTATACTGTGTATTTATTACTGTGTATTTATACTGTGTATTTATACTGTGTATTTATACTGTGTATTTATACTGTGTATTTATACTGTGTATTTATACTGTGTATTTATACTGTGTATTTATACTGTGTATTTTATACTGTGTATATTTATTTATACTGTGTATTTATACTGTGTATTTATACTGTGTATTTATACTGTGTATTTATACTGTGTATTTATACTGTGTATTTATACTGTGTATTTATACTGTGTATTTATACTGTGTATTTACTGTGTATTTATACTGTGTATTTATACTGTGTATTTATACTGTGTATTTATACTGTGTATTTATACTGTGTATTTATATTTATACTGTGTATTTTATACTGTGTATTTATACTGTGTATTTTATACTGTGTATTTATACTGTGTATTTATACTGTGTATTTATACTGTGTATTTATACTGTGTATTTATACTGTGTTATTTTATACTGTGTATTTATACTGTGTATTTATACTGTGTTTATTTTATACTGTGTATTTATACTGTGTATTTATACTGTGTATTTATACTGTGTATTTATACTGTGTATTTATACTGTGTATTATACTTTGTATTTATACTGTGTATTTATACTGTGTATTTATACTGTGTATTTATACTGTGTATTTTATACTGTGTATTTATACTGTGTATTTATACTGTGTATTTATACTGTGTATTTATACTGTGTATTTATTGTATTTATACTGTGTATTTATACTGTGTATTTATACTGTGTATTTATACTGTGTATTTATACTGTGTATTTATACTGTGTATTTATACTGTGTTTATACTGTGTATTTATACTGTGTATTTATACTGTGTATTTATACTGTGTATTTATACTGTGTATTTATACTGTGTATTTATACTGTGTATTTATACTGTGTATTTATACTGTGTATTTATACTGTGTTTATTTATACTGTGTATTTATACTGTGTATTTATACTGTGTATTTATACTGTGTATTTATACTGTGTATTTATACTGTGTATTTATACTGTGTATTTATACTGTGTATTTATACTGTGTATTTATACTGTGTATTTATACTGTGTATTTATACTGTGTATTTATACTGTGTATTTATACTGTGTATTTATACTGTGTATTTATACTGTGTATTTATACTGTGTATTTATACTGTGTATTTATACTGTGTATTTATACTGTGTATTTATACTGTGTATTTATACTGTGTATTTATACTGTGTATTTATACTGTGTATTTATACTGTGTATTTATACTGTGTATTTATACTGTGTATTTATACTGTGTTTTATACTGTGTTATTTATACTGTTGTATTTATACTGTGTATTTATACTGTGTATTTATACTGTGTATTTATACTGTGTATTTATACTGTGTATTTATACTGTGTATTTATACTGTGTATTTATACTGTGTATTTATACTGTGTATTTATACTGTGTGTATTTATACTGTGTATTTATACTGTGTATTTATACTGTGTATTTATACTGTGTATTTATACTGTGTATTTATACTGTGTATTTATACTGTGTATTTATACTGTGTATTTATACTGTGTATTTATACTGTGTATTTATACTGTGTATTTATACTGTGTATTTATACTGTGTATTTATACTGTGTATTTATACTGTGTATTTATACTGTGTATTTATACTGTGTATTTATACTGTGTATTTATACTGTGTATTTATACTGTGTATTTATACTGTGTATTTATACTGTGTATTTATACTGTGTATTTATACTGTGTATTTATACTGTGTATTTATACTGTGTATTTATACTGTGTATTTATACTGTGTATTTATACTGTGTATTTATACTGTGTATTTATACTGTGTATTTATACTGTGTATTTATACTGTGTATTTATACTGTGTATTTATACTGTGTATTTATACTGTGTATTTATACTGTGTATTTATACTGTGTATTTATACTGTGTATTTATACTGTGTATTTATACTGTGTATTTATACTGTGTATTTATACTGTGTATTTATACTGTGTATTTATACTGTGTATTTATACTGTGTATTTATACTGTGTATTTATACTGTGTATTTATACTGTGTATTTATACTGTGTATTTATACTGTGTATTTATACTGTGTATTTATACTGTGTATTTATACTGTGTATTTATACTGTGTATTTATACTGTGTATTTATACTGTGTATTTATACTGTGTATTTATACTGTGTATTTATACTGTGTATTTATACTGTGTATTTATACTGTGTATTTATACTGTGTATTTATACTGTGTATTTATACTGTGTATTTATTACTGTGTATTTATACTGTGTTTATTTTATACTGTGTATTTATACTGTGTATTTATACTGTGTATTTATACTGTGTATTTATACTGTGTATTTATACTGTGTATTTATACTGTGTATTTATACTGTGTATTTATACTGTGTATTTATACTGTGTTTATTTATACTGTGTATTTATACTGTGTATTTATACTGTGTATTTATACTGTGTATTTATACTGTGTATTTATACTGTGTATTTATACTGTGTATTTATACTGTGTATTTATACTGTGTATTTATACTGTGTATTTATACTGTGTATTTATACTGTGTATTTATACTGTGTATTTATACTGTGTATTTATACTGTGTATTTATACTTGTGTATTTATACTGTGTTTATTTATACTGTGTATTTTATACTGTGTATTTATACTGTGTATTTATACTGTGTATTTATACTGCTGTATTTATACTGTGTATTTATACTGTGTATTTATACTGTGTATTTATACTGTGTATTTATACTGTGTATTTATACTGTGTATTTATACTGTGTATTTATACTGTGTATTTATACTGTGTATTTATACTGTGTATTTATACTGTGTATTTATACTGTGTATTTATACTGTGTATTTATACTGTGTATTTATACTGTGTATTTATACTGTGTATTTATACTGTGTATTTATACTGTGTATTTTATTTATACTGTGTATTTATACTGTGTATTTATATTTATACTGTGTATTTATACTGTGTATTTATACTGTGTATTTATACTGTGTATTTATACTGTATTTATACTGTGTATTTATACTGTGTATTTATACTGTGTATTTATACTGTGTATTTATACTGTGTATTTATACTGTGTATTTATACTGTGTATTTATACTGTGTATTTATACTGTGTATTTATACTGTGTATTTATACTGTGTATTTATACTGTGTATTTATACTGTGTATTTATACTGTGGTGTATTTATACTGTGTATTTATACTGTGTATTTATACTGTGTATTTATACTGTGTTATACTGTGTATTTATACTGTGTATTTATACTGTGTATTTATACTGTGTATTTATACTGTGTATTTATACTGTGTATTTATACTGTGTATTTATACTGTGTATTTATACTGTGTATTTATACTGTGTATTTATACTGTGTATTTATACTGTGTATTTATACTGTGTATTTATACTGTGTATTTATACTGTGTATTTATACTGTGTATTTATACTGTGTGTATTTATACTGTGTATTTATACTGTGTATTTATACTGTGTATTTATACTGTGTATTTATACTGTGTATTTATACTGTGTATTTATACTGTGTATTTATACTGTGTATTTATACTGTGTATTTATACTGTGTATTTATACTGTGTATTTATACTGTGTATTATACTGTGTATTTATACTGTGTGTATTTATACTGTGTATTGTATACTGTGTATTTATACTGTGTATTTATACTGTGTGTGTATTTATACTGTGTATTTATACTGTGTATTTATTACTGTGTATTTATACTGTGTATTTATACTGTGTATTGTATACTGTGTATTTATACTGTGTATTTATACTGTGTATTTATACTGTGTATTTATACTGTGTATTTATACTGTGTATTTATACTGTGTATTTATACTGTGTATTTATACTGTGTATTTATACTGTGTATTTATACTGTGTATTTATACTGTGTATTTATACTGTGTATTTATACTGTGTATTTATACTGTGTATTTATACTGTGTATTTATACTGTGTATTTATACTGTGTATTTATACTGTGTATTTATACTGTGTTTATTTATACTGTGTATTTATACTGTGTATTTATACTGTGTATTTATACTGTGTATTTATACTGTGTATTTATACTGTGTATTTATACTGTGTATTTATACTGTGTATTTATACTGTGTATTTATACTGTGTATTTATACTGTGTATTTATACTGTGTATTTATACTGTGTATTTATACTGTGTATTTATACTGTGTATTTATACTGTGTATTTATACTGTGTATTTATACTGTGTATTTATACTGTGTATTTATACTGTGTATTTATACTGTGTATTTATACTGTGTATTTATACTGTGTATTTATACTGTGTATTTATACTGTGTATTTATACTGTGTATTTATACTGTGTATTTATACTGTGTATTTATACTGTGTATTTATACTGTGTGTATATATACTGTGTATTTATACTGTGTATTTATACTGTGTATTTATTGCAACCCACATACTGTATATTTATACCGTGTATAATCACCTGCATATGTCAGCACAAGCCACAACTTTTCTGACGAGAAGATGGGCACTAGGACGAGACCTAGTGCCGAAAGCTGCAGGACCATCCTACACAGGAGAGGTGCATGGATCAAGAAGTAAGCAAAAAAAAAAATATATAATAAAATAAAACAAAATAAAATAAATTAAACAAAATAAAAATAAAAATGAAGGCAACGTGTTGCCTCGACGGGCTGATTAAGCGACAGAGTAAATGCTTTCTAGAATGTGTTTTGCATGGGAGACCTAATGCCGAGATGCAGGACCATCCTACAAAGTGGAGATACGTGACAAAACAAATTAGCAAAAAATAATAAGAAAAGAAAAGAAAAGAACAGAAAAGAAAAGAAAAGAAAAGAAAAGAAAAGAACAGAACAGAAAAGAAAAGAAAAAATAAGGGAGCATGTCGCCTTGATAATCATACTTTGAATATTGCCATTTAGGCAAAGAGGGGTCTTGCCATGGGCTAGTTCTCAGCTGCCGTGAAATCCCATTCTACACATGGGTGTTGCCGAGTTCAGTCAAGGGCTGGAGGGGTCTTGCCATGGGCTAGTTCACATTTTCCCGGTTGAATACGAATAATAAGTATTTTTATAGCAATTCAGGGGATGATTTGGGAAGCACACTTTATACTTCGGACTTGGTTCTCAGAATCTCATGCCAATTATCGAGAATTCTCAGATTTCCAAGCCACATTCTCGATTTCATGTACGGAGTCCGGGTTCTTCAGAAATATTGAACCCAAATCATCCGCTGAATGGCTATAAGCGACTAAGTGAACACTTTATAGAACATGCAAGGGGAGAGAGAGCCGTGCGTGTGTGTTTTCTGTGTGGGTGTGTGGGTGTGGGTGTGGGTGTGGGTGTGGGTGTGTGTGTGCGTGCGTCTGTGTTTGTCTGTGTGTGTGGGTGGGTGTGTGTGTGGGTGGGTGGGTGGGTGGGTGGGTGGGTGGGGGGGGGGGAAGGGGGGGGCTGAACCCCAAACAATTGTTTTACCAACGGAGGCCCTGAGTTCGTGCTACAGTGACACATGTGTTTTTTTATTCTCGTTGCACTTCATAATAAATGTATCTTAAACAAGACATGTGAAAAAATATCTTAAACAAGACAAGTGTCTTAAACAAGACATGTGAAAAAATATCTTAAACAAGACATGTGAAAAATATCTTAAACAAGACAAGTGTCTTAAACAAGACATGTGAACAAATATCTTAAACAAGACAAGTGTCTTAAACAAGACATGTGAAGCAAGGCTACCCCCGAGCTATCTGAACCACATTTTACCAAAATTCAAATATCGCTGCTCTCTGAAAAGTTGAGGTCAACGTCAGTCATAATCAACCGAACTTTTTATCCAACTCGATTCTATTTATGGGGTCCTGAGACCCGAAGAGAGGTCCATAAACCCTACCCCCCACCCCCCACAAACAATCACCAGGTGTTGTTGCCCATGTATATGGCAATTGCTACTTTTGACCCAAATCGCCGCTGTAAAATAAATACCCTAAATGGCCCTAAATAAAGCTATATAAGCTATTAAAAGCTGTAAAGACGCTTTCCCTGGAGGAGGCCTGAAACCATAAAGCTAGAAAAATCCGCTTTCAGATTTGAAAAACATCCCTGACACTCACCTGGTAGCGGCCACCAGGAACTGCAGTGGAACCATAGAGAGTTCCCTGACCCTCCCCCCCCCCCCCCCCCCAACACACACACACCACACTCACTTGGTAGCGGCCACCAGGAACTGCCAGTGGAACCATAGAGAGGTCCCTAAACCACCCCCACACCCCCACCCCACCCACCCACACTCATCTGACAGCACCCACCCACACTCACTTGGTAGCGGCCACCAGGAACTGCCAGTGGGGGCAAAGAGAGTTCCCTACCCCCCCCCCCCCCCTTATCCCACCCCACACACACACCTGACAGCAGCCACCAGGAACTGCCAGTGGAACCATAGAAAGGTCCCTAACCCCCACCCCACCCCACCACACCACACACACACACTCACCTGACAGCAGCCACCAAGAACTGCCAGTGGAGGCCTAGCTCAAGGTGGAAGGAGATGCCCTGGGTAAGAAGCAGCACCAGCGCCGATAGGGCCACTGCTTGTGGGGGACAGGTCGAGTGAGCCGTCGGCGTCACCCGTGTCTTTTAACAGGAGGGGAATATGCTCTCTATAGCCGCCATTGTGGATGCACTAATTGTGTGTGGGGTGCGGGGTGTGGGTGTGGGTGTGGGGTGTGGGGTGTGGGGTATGGGGTATGGGGTATGGGGTGTGGGGTCTAGAACCTGGGATCAAGGCTCTGGGTTTGGGTCTGGGGTCTGGGGTCTGGGGCCTGGGATCAAGGCTCTGGGTTTTGGGGTCTGGGGTCTGGGGTCTGGGGTCTGGGGCCTGGGATCTGGGTTTGGGGTCTGAGGTCTGGGGTCTGGGTCTGGGGTCTGGGGTCTGGGGTCTGGGGTCTGGGGTCTGGGGTCTGGGGTCTGGGGTCTGGGGTCTGGGGCCTGGGATCAAGGCTCTGGGTTTGGGGTCTGGGGTCTGGGTCTGGGGTCTGGGGTCTGGGGTCTGGGGCCTGGGATCAAGGCTCTGGGTTTCGGGTGTGGGGTTTCGGGTGTGGGGTGTGGGGTGTGGGGTGTGAGGTGTGGGTCTGGGGCCTGGGATCAAGGCTCTGGGTCTGGGGTCTGGGGTCTGGGGTCTGGGGTCTGGGGTCTGGGGTCTGGGTCTGGGTCTGGGGTCTGGGGTCTGGGGTCTGGGGTCTGGGGTCTGGGGTCTGGGGTCTGGGGTCAAGGCTCTGGGTCTGGGGTCTGGAGTCTGGGGTCTGGGGTCAAGGCTCTGGGTCTAGGGTCTGGGGTCCGAGGTCACACTTCTTGGACTGCGTTGGCTGAGCTGAGGTGGGTTGGTATGGCTGGTGGGGTTGGTAAGGAATACTAGACAGACCCAAGCCTGGAGATGTGGGCAGCATGTGGCTCCTTGAGGCCCTAGGGGTGGCTATGGAGAAGCAGCTTGCTGGGTTGTATGAAGCAGGATGGCTTGGCCTGATGTATGGTGCTTTCTCAGGACCGAGGGCGGCGTGGGGCGTGGGGGGGGGGGGGGGGGGGGGGGGGGGGGGGGAAGGAAGGGTCTCTCGATATTTATTTATTATGCGTGGGCTGGTCCTGTGGCCTTCGAGAAACCACAGGGCTGTGAAGAATCACAGATGCAAGCTGGGATGAAGAAAGAAGACTCCTAGCTGGCTTGGAATGGCTTGGCCTGGCTGTAATTGCTAGCTGGCTGGCTATATTGCTGTCTGGCTTGGCTTGGCCTGGCTGTAAGAATCACAGATGCAGGCTGGGATGAAGAAAGAAGACTCCTAAAGGCTGGTTGTGTTGATGCTAGTAGGTAATGGGGGACAAACACGTCCCATGCACTGATCCGATGCCTACAAATAGGCTGGAAGGGGTTGTTTCGATGGTCGAGCCAACTGAGGCAAAAGGTGGATTACTTGCACTGAAATATTGCGATTGACCCAAAGCTCTGGACAGGTTTTCTGCTCGTAACTGGGGTTGTCCGGGTAACTGACACTTCCGGCCGGGCTGCGGGCTTTGATCACCGGATGCGTAATGAGTCGAAGAAAACGAGGAGTACCTCGGTAACGATTGTATCGCCGCAGTTGCGCAGTGGATGCAACGGAAGAATTTGAGCGGGCACGGTCGGCCATTAGGATTGATTAGGCCATGTTGGCGGTAGTTGGTGCCAGCAGCAGTCTTCCAAATAGGACAGGTCAGAGGCAGGGTTGTTCAAGGATACTTCAAAATAGTAGGGGGCCCTGGCGGGTCCCCTGGATATCAGCATCAATTGCGGTTCACTTGATCGTTTTATGTCTTGGTGACTACTACTGTACTTCCTTAGAACTATAGCTGTAGATAGTAACAGCTTCCCGTAGACTGTGTCAACCTTCATGACACAGTGACAGCTTCCTGTAGGCTGTGTCACCGGTTCCCCTGACACTCGCTGTATAGCCTGTACCCTGTTAGGTTACAGGCTACCGCCCCTTTCACCGCTGGTGCCCCTTGGTGGGTCTCCTGTGCTTGTAACGTTATTCTCGTCTCCGTGTATAGATTGGCGCGTCTGCTTCACGCAAGCATCTCTGTCCACTCTCTGGAGTGTATTCAGGCTGATAGGTCATTGGGCTCATCATGGTACCACTGCTTAATGCATCTTCTACGTCGTCCTCTCCTTGGCTTCTGACTTCATTCTGGAAGTTCCGAAGTCCTGCAATGACGACGAATTGGCTTGATGTTTGCGCGCCAGCGGCCTCTGCTAACGGAGAGGAGGATCCTTCCGCCATCGTGGAAGTACCCCCCCCCCCAATCATTCCTCCATCTTCTCTTCCTTTTCCTCCCCTGCCGTCTGTCGCCTCCTCCCGTCTGTCGTAGATGACTGTGACGTGCAGACTCAAGTCGGCGACTAGCCTGGACATCGGTGGAGATACCCTGTCTTCGTCTGCTCGCGTCCTTGACGTCGCTAACATTTCTCCACTGTTTGAGGCTCTGCCTGCGGACCCGGAGGTTGCCAAGCCGACCAAGCTCCCTGCTGATGTTCCTCGGTCTACGTTGTCTTGACCACCTTTGCTCTGTCCAGCCGACGGTCGGCTACTGGCATGAGCTTGCGCTCTAGTGGCTCTGTGCTACCTTCTGGAGAATTTTTTCGATCAAGCTGGCGGATCGCCGGCACTGCCGTAGGGTTCGCCAGAGGACGACGACCTACGCGTCTGGACCTGGAGATTCTGGAGGTGGTAGGTAGCAGGGGGGTATGGCCAGAACCACTACAGGTGCTGCTCCTCTACCCCCAACCGGGTAAGTCGAGCGATAGAGGGGGGACTTGGGATTGACTGATCATCGACGGCGGGATATTAGGACCTTTACATGCCTCGGCTCTGCTCTTCGCATCCTAGCGATAAATTTCCGAATTCTGCCCTTGCGATTTGCGATTTTCTGCCCTTGCGATTGGCGACTTTCTTCACTTTCATCCTCGTCTCCATTTTCCCATACCTCAAATCTCGACTTAGCCCTAACGCTTCCCCACCTTCTGTGATCCCAGGTCTCGCAGCGCCGGACTTCGCCCATGCTAAAGGCCGACGTGGACGCCGTCCTGGCCCTAGTCCAGCGGCCGTGGAGGTTCTTTGGCATGATTTCTTGGTGGATATTTTTCTCTCTTAGAGGTCGTTCACACGGGACTGGTTTGGGTTTGGGTTAAGGGGTAGTTGGGCGTTTCTGTCGTACATCCAAACCTTTTTTCGTTCACACGGGAAAAAGTTGACGCGTTTGGGTCAAATTAGTTAACCAAATGCTAACCCAAACCCAACCCAAACGTGCCCCCCCCCCCCCCACGTTTGGGTTATGATTATGGTTATGTCGCACACGTGTTGTTCGTTGTTTCTGTTGCGATAAATTGCGCCGCATTTCCTTCAGCCGCTTGTTTTCGAAACCGTCCTCCATTTCGCGCCATCTACAATATTCACTGCGCTGTATGGAGGGGTCCGATCTGGATGGGCCGCCACTTGCAGATCCACGCCAGCATGATATGCAGCAGTAGCAGCGTGATACGCAGTATGAGGAGACGCAGTTTCCGCCTTCCTCACATTGTCGCCAGAGCCTGCTTGATTTGAGCGCTCCTGCTGCGGATCGGCAATTCAAAATGTTCAAACTTTTCCAACTGACAAGAAGCTCTGGAATGCCGTCCGAACGAAATTCATGGGTTTGGGCGGGTTTGGGCTAACCTCGGCCAATCTTCGGCTAACCCCCTCTGACGCGGCAGGTTAACATCAAACCAAACCCAAACCCAAACCTGTCCCGTGTGAACGACCTCTTAGGATCCTTGGGACCCCTGGGTGCGTTCCGTGGTTCGACAGAGGTCGCGTTCTTTGTCTTACCGTGCCCCTGGTCCTTCCCCTGGGTGCCCTCCTTAGGTGTAAGCCTTAGCTACATGGGTTTGTGTTCAAGAGTTTGAGTTCTGATAGGGCTTAGGATTTTTTAGTTAAGTGGTATCGAGTAATGGTTGAAATCGGTTGGTGCTGTGCATGATTATCGATGGTATACACTGCTCAGCAGAACGCAACTGTGGAGAGGTACAATGGGGTCTTGCAGAACATAGCTAGGAGTATCCACTTGGAGTCTAAGCTAGCTAAGTCTTTTTGGCCCTATGCCTTTCTCAGTGCTTGTTACCTACGAAATCGGCTGCCTAATCAGGGTGACAAGACTCTTTATGAGCTGTTCTTTGGGGTTCTACCTGATGTGTCGTTGTTGCGTGTGTTTGGTTGCCCTTGCTATGTCACCTTAGTAAATGGGAAGAATCGCAACAAGCTAGTCGAAAGGGCGTTATTTGGTAGACTGGTTGGGTATTCTCTGGTGAGTAAGGGTTCTTATATTTGGGTTTCCGATGTTGCGCCAGGTAGTAGAGAGTAGTGATGTACTCTTTATATCCAGTTAAGTCTAGACTGTCTTCCTGGGCTCTCCCATTAGTATGGGTCCCCGTGCCCGCTTGCATCCCTCCTGTCATCAAACGGTGATATGTTACGTGTCGCCGGTAATTCCCTACGCCCTTTAGCAACCCCAATTGTTGATGGCTGTCCTGGCTGGGATGTATCCAGATTGCATTCCAGACCAGGGACTGATCATGCTGTATTGTGTGTGAAGTTTTAGGGCGGGTGGGAGTTGTATTTCCGAATTTTAATTTAGCAGAATCTCAGGGGGTCGCCAGGCCCTCCTCTGCGCCACGTTCCGTCGGTGAAGCTCTAGGATTTGATCGGCCTCAGGTCATAGTGGAGCCTGTCATAGGTCCGCTGTCTAATCGTCGCCACCCCCCGTCCACCTGTTCGGATGGCTTCAGGCGTTGTTGATCCCTTCGCCTCTTGTCGTCCCTGGTGGTTTTACACCGGACAAGGCATTGCGATGATTTAGCCGTCACGTGGAGTGAGTGATGATCTTGAACACTGGTCTGGCTCTGATACTGCGTATGGCTGGGGTGTTACAGTCAACCCAGGATTCATTGATTTAGAGGCAAAGAATGCCGGCCCTGTTCAACCAGGCAGTGGTGCTGCACTGGGGGGCTTTACTACCGGATACTGTCTGATAGGGTAGTCTAGATTGGTGGAGCGTTACGACGCTTTGTTTAGGCAGCTTCCTTTCAGCTGTCCTTCTTGTTTTTGGTGGAAGGTGGTAATTAATTCAGACCACCGTTATAGCGTCTTGATGGTTTCTGACTCTTAGTTCCATATGCAGATGGTTCATTCGGTGGAGCTCATCATAGATTCGCTATTTCTTTTACTCCACACTGTTTTTAGATCACCAGCCCCTCAAGTGATTAGAACTTTTTGTGGAGTGTAGTAGTTGTTTCCCTTCGGATTTTACTGTGAATTGGTGGGCTGGGTAATCTTGCAGTTGTACTTACAGATGTACCGCCGCTCACCTCTTTCTTGTTCTTCCGAATGTATTTCAAGCGCCCGTTCGATCTATTCTTTGCAGTAAATTCTTTGAAGTCCTTTTTTCTGCGTTTACTATTTTCAGGTGGACAATAGGTTTTCTGTACTGTGTTTGTACATCTAAACTTCTATTGTTCCTTGAACTATGTTTCCTTTGTTGGTTACGAGTTTCTTGGAATTTACCTTCGCATCCTTTGGATTTTCAGTTGCTGCAGGTTTAGTTTGCTTGTGGTTAGGCGCTTGGTTTGTCTTGAGTGCACAAGTTCTTTGCGGTGCGATACCCACCTCCTAGAATGTTTTTAGTTATTGCCGTAGCTGGGGGGTTATGATAATTAACTTTCATAAATCATCTTACTTCCATCTTTGAGTAAGAAACCAGTTAATCATGTTTTTTTCATCCCAACCTAGTCATGAATTCTATGCTAAGAATGGTTTTGAAGGTAGTGGATTTTTCCATCGATTTTTTTCTTCTTCCATAGTAGACTTTCGTGTCCCCTTGTCTGCGTCCTCTTGTCTGCGTCCTGTAGGCTTTGATTCTCTCGTGTGCTGCTCTCACACGATATTTCAGTTTTCTCTTTAGGTTAAATTCTCGGTTCTTTCAGTCACCGTTGTTCCCCTTCCTTTGGAATTAGGATTGATTTCTGTTTGACCTCCCTGTGCTTTCCTGGTTTGGTGCCTACTATTCTGGATGAATCGTATTTTTGCGCTTACCATGGATGGTTACATTTCCATTTTGGTCTCAGCTCAGCTCGGTATGACCCAAGTTTTTTGCTGCTACATTTTCGGAGTACTACAGTGGTTTTTGGTTCATCCTTTCTCATCCTTTTTTATCTTAGTCAAGGCTTTCTTCTGGTTTCCTGGTTTTCAGCCGTTCCTTAATTTTTTGTTTGCTACCAGTTTATCGTTCTCTGACCCTGGTGTCATAGGTGGAGTAGTAGTATTGTATGTCACCTGCGTCATAGGTGGAGTATCAGCATCAATCGCGGCTCACTTGATCGTTTTATGTCTTGGTGACTACCGCTGTACTTCCTTAGAACTATAGCTGTAGATAGTAACAGCTTCCCGTAGACTGTGTCATCCTTCATGACACAGTGACAGCTTCCTGTAGGCTGTGTCACCGGTTCCCCTGACACGCGCTGTATAGCCTGTACCCTGTTAGGTTACAGGCTACCGCCCCTTTCACCGCTGGTGCCCCTTGATGGGTCTCCTGTGCTTGTAACGTTATTCTCGTCTCCGTGCATAGATTGGCGCGTCTGCTTCACGCAAGCATCTCTGTCCACTCTCTGGAGTGTATCCAGGCTGTCGGCCCCGGGGGCGGTGTTATGTTCGTCAAGCAGCAGTGGCAGCCTCCTTGGTGATGGATGCACAAGCAGTTGCTTACTTATCCGTACAATTAAATTTGGGGGGGGGGGGGGGGGGGGGGGGGGGCAAGAATCAATGTAGCATGGCGTGGCATTATTATTCAACTTGGTGGCCTGTAAGGCTAGTGAACTTATTAGCTCACTGACTTCCCGAAGTTCCATGGAGGCAGGTGCAGCAACTCCCGAGGCTACAGTTGCTACTTCGCAACCTGCAGGAACTAGTGCGAAAGAGCAGATTTCCTTGTCAAGCACAATGCGCTGATGCAATGAGCTACGAGAGTCACAAAGAAGCGAATTCGAAGGAACGAATTCTTCAAGGGGAAATCGTAGACATGCTACAGGTCCCTTGACTGAGTCCACAGGACAGGAGGGAAACGACAAATGAAAACGCCGCGTCCACAGTCCGCAACCATGATACGTACGCGAAAAAGTGCCCCCAGAGGTAATCCGCCCCAGACGAGAATCGAACACGAGTCGGTAAGATTTCAGGCCAGTCAGATTAAATGGCTTATTTGACCGGCGTTCTTGGGAGTATCTAAAGATGTGAAGATTTGAAAAACAGCACGATTTCGCGTAAGTATCGCATAGGTCTGTCCCCCTTAGGGAAGCGACCAACGCCCTCGACGAGAATCGAGCACGAGTCGGTAAGATTTCAGGCTAGTCAGATGAACCGGCTTATTTGACCGGCGTTCTTGGGAATATTTGAAGATGTGAAAATTTGATAAACAGCACGATTTCGCGTAAGTATCGCATAGGTCTGTCCCTTAGGGAGCCGACCAACTAGAAGGAGAGGTAACTTTCTACACGTTTCATGAGCAAAAATAAACGTCTTACGCCAGGCTTATGCCATGGGCGTAGTCGACGTTATCCACTTCTCCGCTTAATGGACCCCTCAGGATCCACGTTTGGGGTGTGAAACGTAACGTTTTGAAAACAAGGGCACAATATACATACCGGTATGTTTTCTGCTGAGGTTGTTTCCTCGTATATTATTATATTAATAGGTTGTTTCCTCGTATATTATTACTCAAGCAATCGTGCAAAAGCTGCTTTTCCTAGGATGCTCGCTAAGGCCCAAAAGGCTCACCACATGCTCCGTAGGCGATGCCATACTATGGAGATATACAATATTGATATTCTCACCCACCTGTTTGATTCTCTTGTACAACCTATCCTGAATTTTGGCTGTGAGGTGTGGGCTCCTTCTATTTCTGAACAACACATTATCTCAAATGACCATGGCTTGTGAGAAAATGGCATAGAGGTATATTTAAACACATGTTGGGTGTTTGCCAATCTACTACATCTAATATTATCATGGAAGAGCTGGGTAGAACCCCGTTGTGTTTTGCTTGGCTTAAACAAGCTTTGCGCTTCTGGAACAAGACCATAGATCAAGAACCTGAGGATCTCATTAGAATGGCTCTTGAGGAATCTTTTAATTCCAACTCTGGCTGGGTTCATGACTTACGTTGTGCTCTCCACAAGCTAGGATCCAGTGAAAATCTCAACATTTTTGGAGCTGTCGATGTCGAAGGTATTATGTCTGAAGTTTTTGAGTCATGGAGGTTTAAGTACCCAAGTGACACCAATGCAGTCAGAGACATCCCTGATGAGAGAAAGGGTTGCTTTAAACGCCTCCGATACCAGAAATGGTTCGCAGCCAACAGCAATGATGAGAATGGCTTGATTCCCTTTACATCTGCCTTACATAAGCAGGATCAGATTCGTTCTATAGCACAGTTTAGAATGGGTTCCCATTGGCTGAACAGAGAAAGAATGAGGGTGGTGGATAGAGCACACATCCCTCGTTCAATGAGACACTTTCAAATGTGTGGGTTCCAAAAACCTGAGGATGAAATGCATTTGTTTGAGTGCCCTTTTTATAATGACATTCGCCTCCGCTACCAGAAGCTGTTTACAGATATTTATAGGCATGTCCATGAGGATACCGACTTAACCGTATGGAATGTGGAATTCTGCGATTCCACATTCAGAACCTTTATGAATGGAAATGGCACAAAGACTTTCTGGAGCAACCTAGCCGACTATCTTTATACTTGTAGAAGAGCAAGACAGGAAGCCCTGGACTGCTTAGTGGCACCGTAATTTATTATCCTTTTTTTTCTTTTCTTCTTGTGACTTCTCATTTGTTAGCTTCTTACCTCCGCCACTGTAAGTGGTTGAAGATCTGGGTCCGGCTCTAGGGGGTTTAATACTACGCACCAAAACGGTGGTTGGGAGCTTGGTTTGTTTGTCCTCGACACACCCCTGATGTAATGGGGTTTTTTTGCTTTGTGGGTGTTTTTCTTTTTGTTTAAGCACAGAGTCTCATACACCCTCGCGGTGTTAAGTAGACTTTAACGTGTAATGTATAATGTAATTGTAATGTAAATGTAATGTAATGTAAATGTAATGTAATGTAATGTAATGTAATGTAATGTAATGTAATGTAATGTAATTAAGGCTTCATTAACCGTGGAAACAGGAAATACCACAAATTGATGAAGACCCAGATTTCAGACATATCACAGAATGAAGCATCCGCCAATAAGGGTACAATATATATATACTGGTAATTAGGATAAGGTGGAGGGTTGAACACTTGTATTCCCTGATCGGTAGGGAACTTCAGGAGGACCTCCAGCTCTGCTGCCTGAGATGCAACCAATTGTAGAGCCTGCGTCCTGCGTCTTCCTTCTGGTCTACGGACCCTCCCCACGTTACAGCATGCGACGCGACAGACTCTTCGTGTGGCGTACGCGAGAGGGCGCAGCGTCCTGAACAACCCAGGTCAAGACCCTGTATCAAAAGGCGTATAGTTGTATGGTATGGCGAAGAGGCCGTACCCTGTGGCGCTGATAGAGGCCGCGTGCTATTTAGTGAAACGCAACCTCTCGTGGCTATCGAATTGTAGTACAATGTACCTTGACGAGACTAGCAGCTGCTCTCTACAAAATATAAAAACTTGTCACAATTTTTCTGTACAATCCACTAATATTTTGACAATTATGTTATGCATTATAAGGTTACAGTAGAAGATGGAGAGCAGCTCGACGACTGGAGCCATGTAACCAAGCCACCAAGGTCAAGTTCGCATCCATATGGCAGTATAAACTGCCACATGACTACACAAGTCAGCGGATGAGCAGGTGACAGAGGCGAAGGATACATCTGATTACAGTGAACGAGTCTTGCAAAAATGAATCAGACCTTGTTTCAGTTTACGCTTTGTCTAATGTTAATACACTAACATACACATGCCTCTCATACAACTCTCCTTTTGGACCCTCTATGCGAAAGCTGTCTATTCCTCAACAATAAAATAAATGGCCGACAGCCTTGCAGGTTTGAACTGCAATACTCAGAAATTGAGGGGCACTTCTCAAGGAATGATCCTCATTTCAGATAGGCAGATCCCTGCTCAAAATCTAGCATCATGAAAATTGGGCATGCAGCTATTGCACACAATGGAGAAAAGACAGGCATCCTAACTAGTCTAGCCTCCCACACACCAGCTAGCAACTCAGCAGCAGCTGTTACGGTGTGGGGGGCATATGAACAAATGATTACCTCACTTCCCTCACCCAAGCACTCAAACATCGTTAGGTGGTGAAAAGACTGGCATCACGACTAGTATTACCTGTCTGCACCACCCAAGCTTTCAGTGATCCTTCCACCACAACTTAGCATTACACATCACACATGCCTTTAATTCCTAGCAGTGGTGTGCATCATCATAAAGAGACTTCAAGTACGCTTGTAAACTTGAAACTTAGGCTTCACAACCAAGACGCTGAAAAGCGCATCTAGCTACGCTTCTCTCACTGACAGGCCCAACCAGTGAGGCTCTGCCACTCTCATTTTATTGCCAAAGCCCTCGTGGGGTGCTAAGGGTACTAGTACTAATTCTCATTTCGTCAAAAGGAGGGATAACAAAAAAAAAACTGGCAAAAAGCCATGCTAGGTCTAGAGGCGCGAAGGGAGCAACACAACATCGGAACATCCATCCAAGCAATGCTGTCTGCATTTGTGTACATCTGCGTGTTTGTATGTATGTGAGATTGTGTGTGTGTGTGCTGTGTGTGTGTGTGTGGGGGGGGGGGGGGGGAGTCCCAAAGCCATGCTAGTTCCAGATGTTGGGAAGCAGCACGACATCAGAATTTCCACCCGAAATGGTCATGTTGCACACACTGTCTCACATTTATCGAATCACTCACTGTTAAACATCAACTCAAAAAATCACCCAAATGCAAATGTCCGCCTACTTCTATCAAATCGTCCCTTCATTCTATACTAAACACTGGAAACTAAAAGGATTTTTAAATGAAGTTCATTAAAAAAACTAGATTGATGGCAAAACTTATGCAGAGGGCTCCTCCAGCGCCTCCCAGGCCGTAATCAGGCTCCGACCAGCATCGGGCTCGACGCTGTAAATGGAAGCACAACCGTCTCCAAACTGGCGGAAAGAAGAGGGTGCTGTCCAGAGCTCATTCCACATGCCAGATACGATACAGTAGTTACCTCACAAAGGAGCCATGTGGTGGGCACCGTGAGACTTTGGCGAGACACAGGATGCAGCCTCCTGGAGGGCCAGCACTGGTGCAGGCAGCTCAGACTTCTTCATATGGCTCCACGCATGGGTCTGCTGGCTCATACAGACAAGGAAGATGAAGGGGCCATGAAGGCGTTGAAGGCCAGGGGGGGCTCCAGCGGTCGCGAGGAACAGGCTGTGGGGACAAGCGGCGGGTTTTAAAAGACTAGGTGCACGTTGTTGCAGAATTCTCGCTGGGTGATGGTCCAGGGCTTCTGGTGGTGGCCCTGGAGCCCGCTATCTGTGGCACCCCACCAAGGGGGTCTTGCCGCTGCCCGTAGTTGTCCACACTCCAGTGGTAGATACCCGTGCCAAGTCTGCGAAGCAACGTAAAGCGGCAGCCAAGCAGCAGCAGCGTGACCATTCTGTGGCTGTCATGAACCTGAGACAGAGCCTGGGCCTCAAATGCACCCATCAGAGTCATCGACCCGAAGGTATACAGCATGTGCGTATTGTTAGATTTCAACTCCAAAGACCTTCGTCAATGACCTTCTTGGAAGCTCTTTGCTTGGGGGCGGGGATTGCTGCCACAGGCGAGGATGCTGGAGATGAGCTTCAGCATGGGTACGACTGGGCGGCGGGCTGTGCCAGAGCTGGGAGAGGCGTGGGTAGGGGACACTGCGAGGGGGAGGGTGACAATACAGAATAGTGGCGGAGACGTACGGGCTGTTGTCACAGGCGCAAGGCACAGCATGCAGGGTGGTGTAATATGTGTGCTTGTAGATTGTGTGTGGTGTGTGTGTGTGGTGGTGTGGTGTGGGGGGGGGGGGGGGGGTTGGGGGGGGGGGGGGGGGGGGGGGGGGGGGGGCTGAAACCAAACAATTGTCTTACCCCAAAAATTGTTGTAAAGGGTGTTGTCACAGAACGCATGGGCACTGCATGTATGGGTATTGTCACAGTGGGTAATTGTTTCAGTGGCAGTACGGAATTGTCAGAGATACATCGGCAGTGCTTGTAGATGAGAATTTATGGTGGTAATTCAATGTAGCTGAAATGATCATGTCAAAGAACACACGCCCCCCGTCAGTGCTGACTTGTTTGGGGTTCAGTTCATCAATGTTTTTTTCCTTTCAGCCCTTCCTTCACAGTTGAGCACGTCTTTCAGCCTATTTGGCCTAGCCATGGACTGACCCTATACATACAAGTAGGGTATGTCCACAGGTGCATGAAGCACTGTGGTGTGGGATCGTCGTCCGTCGTGTGGTGGTGCAGAAGAACATGACATGCTTGAGCTAGGGAATTCAGGCTGGGATAACTGGGTAAGGGGTGCTGCAGAACAGAACATGCATGGCTTACAAAGTTACTAGGGAAACCGCCAAGCGTCAAAGTGAACGTAGCCAGATCCGTGAGGCAACCCCTGTGGTCGGCCGAAGTTGCACCAACGAACAGGAATTTCTCAGAATTCGCGACGTGTTCGAGGATGGGCCTTATCGTGTGCGACGGCAGTGACTATGAGGGTTCGGGCGGCATTGTGTTTGGCTAGTGTTGGGGATGTGGGGCTATCGCGTCGGTGTGCATGGTCGTGCGGTTGCGCGAGGGCGGTTGTGCGATGGAAAGGAGGGTGGTGGGTGGTGGTAGGGCATTGTACATAGGGGTCGCATGTAGGGGACCTGCGAGGCATATCCTCACGTATTACAGACAGCCAACTGAGAAGAATGCTTCCGACCTATACTGGGTGACTTCGATACAGGAACGAAATGGTGACGGGCACGATATGGGCCAGAATATCTAGGCAACGAGGATGGCTGGGACGATATGGACCAGATAATCTAGGGGCGCGTTGAGCGCCCTTTGATGGTGCGAGATTGAAGTAGCTGCGCGGCTATCAGTGATGAGGTTGGCTCAGTGAGTACGCGAGCTGCGCAGGCCCTACAATCGAGCAGCTTTGGACACGCTAGATCTTATCCCAGTGACCTCGTTGGTCCGTAACAGGTTTCGAGTACGCATGCCTTGGCAAGAATGCCTATCAGAGATGAGCAGTGGAATGCCCAGTATGGGCCGTGCTGGTGGTGGCGGGGAAAGGGGGAGAAGGGGAGGGAGGGAAGAGGGGGCGAAGGAAGGGCGAGGAGGAAGGGGCGGGGAGGGAAAGGGGAGGGAAGGGCGGGGAGGGGAGGGGGGTGAGGTGAGTGGGTGAAGGTGAGGTGGAGGTGAGGTGAGGTGAGGTGAAGGTGAGGTGAGGGTGAGGTGAGGTGAGGTGAGGTGAGGTGAGGGTGAGGTGAGGTAGGGAAGGGAGGGGAAGGGGAGGGGAGGGGAGGGGGGGGAGGCGGAGGGGAGGGGAGGGGAGGGGGGGGAGGGGAAGGGGAGGGGAGGGGAGGGGAGGGGAGGGGAGGGGAGGGGAGGGGAAGGGGAGGGAGGGAGGGGATGGGGAGGGAGGGAGGGGGAAGGGGAGGGGGGAAGGGAAAGGGAAGGGAGGGGGAAGGGGAGCTCGTGTGGACTTCCGGTTATACTACGCACGATCTTAACGTCCTTGTTGGCCAATGCACTTGATCCGAAGAGGCGCGCATGGATTGAGATGGGGAAGCCAATGCAGCCTCCAGCGATGGTCTTGTTCAGCATAAGTTCCTATTGATGGCACTGGTTGCGGTGGATCAGAGCTAGGAGGCGAGCCGACAGTAGAGTTAAATCAAAGCACTACTATGGGGGGGAGGGAAGTAGTGGGAGGGTTTACAATTATATCTGTTTATGATATTCTATCTATGATCGGAAAGGTATTGAAGCGCGCGGCGACAGGGCCGAAACCGTTGGCGTGTTGGGGGCGTCGTCGGGGGGAGTGGTGGTGGCTCTGAGCGTAGGGTTTCTTCTTGGAGGGGTTTGACGACCATCAAACCACACGCACATGTGGCACCAATGTTGGCGGCTGTCAGTACCTAGTAGCTATGTCTAAGCTGTCTGTCGTCTGTGCCTGAGCCGGCCAGATTTCTTCCGCTAACTGCAATGTTACTCATGGCACTCTCTTCACGACTATTTATTCACGCCAGCATTTTTAGAAGCACCGTAAATATTCATCCCTCTCGCCTCGCGCGGAGTTCCCAGAAGTCAAACCACCACCCCTGGTCAAGCCACCGACTCAGCTTGGTACAAAAGCCTACTACCACGTGGGTCGCAGCCTGTGCGCTGTGGCGCCGACTTACGAGAGCGCAGGAAGCACTGATCCGCGATCGCGATCGATCGTTGGCGGGTTAAAATCCATGCTTACGCAACCTGGGTGTCCCGAACCAATCACTATTCCTGACTCATGTCCCGGCCAAGGACGCGACAGGACCTGCTGGACGTCCATGGACGGGTGGATGCTGGTGGCGTGTGGTGGTTCCCGAGAAGTAAGGCCTTTCCACGCCGTCTGTGACGGACTCCGGGCGCGTCACCTTCTACTTACCACTTATCCGCTGTCCACACTCCTTTCCAAACATCCATTTATCCAACTTCCCACCTCCAACGATCCCTCCTCTACTGCGCCCCTACATGTTCATGCTGTCCAACAATGCCACTACGAGGGCCGCAAACTCCCACCCCGTCGAGTATTAGTTTTTTCGTACCAGAGGGGAGGTGTGACACCGAGAGGGGAGGGGGGGGCCCAAGGGGGGCTAGGATTTCGACCCGGGACCTGGTTATCCATACGACTTCAAGGGCCGGAAAGGCGAGCCCCTGATTGAATTTGGATTTTCGTTTCGGTCAGGGCCGGGAACCACTGCCTTGGCTGGGCTCATGTCCGATGCGACCCTGGTCTCTTTTCGGTTTCCACTGCTTGACTTGAATTCCATATTTTTAGCTGTGACAGGTGATGAAAGGTATCTCACCACAGTAGGTTTTTGTTATCCCTACACTAAACAAGGAACTCCCGAGGATTCAGTTCGAATGGCGTTGCCATCATAAAAAAAGTACGCACACTTAGGTTTGGCAGGAGATACCAAATTTTTACACTACCCCTTGAGAACTGTAACAAGAAACAGGATTGCCACCGGTTCTATGAAATCATTTCAAACTCAATTCGCTCGTTTCATACCGACCCACCTCCTACGGGTGAAATTCCTTTGACAAAATTCAAAAACAGCAGATAAGAACTGTCAAGCCATAATGCGGTAAAATTCAACATTTACTAACAGCAAATCTACTTTACGGTTATGGTCATTATATGTCATCATTGTATTATATTATAATTTAAATCATTGTATTATATTCTACTTTCAAAACGTATTCCTTACAGTCTTGTCTACTCCTAGTTTATGTGACATGCCCTACTTGGAAGCCTACAGTGCTCATAACTTAGAGCTCACACATCCAGTTATCGGTTTGAATACACCTTTGTGTGCTCACTAATTCCGTGGGTCTCGCACGATGGGGGGGACTCGAATTGAAAGGCGGTGAAGCAGCCCATAGTTTGGCTGAAAAACCATGTAACAATTCAATTCAATAATACAGTCAAGCAGAGATGGCGAGCAAGTCTGAAAGGCAGATACACCATGTTGCCATTAATTTTCCTTATAAGCTACTAGCACGCAGTTTAGGCAGCTCCCTGAGCAGCCGCCGAGCTATGCCCCAAGATTTTCCAACTTGTGCCTGGAGAGCTGATTTTGTCCAGCTTCCAGATTGCCTTCAGTTTGGCTGGGCACGCAAGCCAGGGGGAGCTGCCTAGAAGCTGCTGCTGGTAGCTGAAAAAATAAAAGCTATGCATGTCGCCTATGACCGACAATGGCCCTGCCCTGTGAAACTTAAATGTCAAGTTACTCCAATCAACAATAGCTTGATCCAGCCCATGTGGCTTGTCCCCACTAGCCTAAAGTCCATTAATACACTCTGTACCATATTATCGCCCCCCCCATTTTCAATTTTTCCCAGCAGCCCGGATAATAACGATATGTAGCGAGTCATAGTGTATCCGTTAGCAAAATCGTTAGCAAACAAATCGTTAGCAAACAAATCTGCAGGGCTGGCTTATTCAGACGCCAGGAGCGGCCGAACTGAAGGAAGCGGAGATGCCACAGGGGTTTGAAGGTGTGGTAGAGCATTGGGAGCGA
>JAJSRW010001935.1:0-27554 GCA_022414725.1 Microglena sp. YARC | reverse complement strand
CCCACGCAGAGAGATTTAGTGCTACGCAAGACGGGCGCCCCCTCACCTCATGCCTCATTCGGGTGGTTGGTCGGCTTGGCAGTGTGCGCTTCCCTAGTTACAACTAAGAAAATGGGCGGCCCTCCACTCAATGCCAACATTGGGTGGTCTGGTGGTTGGTGGTCTGCCCTAGTGCTACAAAACTGGGCTGGCCCACCTCACCTCATGCTTCATTGGTGGTTGTGGGTTGGCCCTAGGTCTAGCAAACGGGCGGCCCCCCTCCAGCTCTGCCTCATTGGTGGTTCGTGGTTGGCCATAGTGCTCAGAAACGGGCGTTCCCCCTCCACCTCAATGCTCATTGGGTGTTGGTGTTGGCCCTACGTGTCAGCAACACGGCGGCCCCCCTCACCTCATGCCTCATCCTTGGGTGGCTTGGTGGTTGGTGGGTTGCCCTAGTCTAGCCAACGGCGGCCCCCTCCACCTCATGCCTCCATTGGGTGGTTGGTGTTGGGTAGTTGCCCTAGTTGCTAGCCAAACGCCGGCCCCCCTCACCTCATGCTCATTGGGTGGTCTGGTGGTTGGCCTCATGCTAGCAAACGGGCGGCCCCCTCCACCTCATGCCTCAGTGGGTTGGTTGGTGTTGGCCCTCAGTGCTAGCAAACGGCGGCCCCCCTCCACCTCATGCCCTCACTTGGGTGGTTGGTGGTTGGTGGTTGGCCCTAGTGCTAGAAACGGCGCGGCCCCCCTTCACCTCATGCTCATTGGGTGGTTGGTGGTTGGCTAGTTGGCCATAATGGCTAGCAAACGGCCGGCCCCCCTCCACTCATGCTCATTGGGTGGTTGGCTGGTCTTGGTAGTCTGCCCTACTGCTAGCAAATGGGCGGCCCCCTCACCTCATCCTCATTGGTCGGTTGGTGGCTTGGTGGTTTCTGCCCTATGCTAGCAAACGGCGCGGCCCCCTCCCTCATGCCTCATTGGGTGTGTTGGTGGTTGTGGTTGCCCTAGTGCTAGCAAACGGGCGCCCTCAACCTCATGCTCATTGGGTAGATCTGGTGGTGGTGGTTGCCTATGCTAGCAACGGGTGGCGGCCCCCCAACCTCCATGCCCTCATTGGGTGGTTTGGGGTTCGCCCTGTGCTAGCAAACGGGCGGCCCCCCCTCCACCTCAATGCCTCATTGGGCTTTTTGGTGTTGGTGGTTGGCCCTCAGTCGCTAAAGCAAACGGGCGGCCCCCTCCACCTCATGCCTCGCTTGGGTGGTTGGGGTGGTTGGTAGTTGGCCCTAGTGCTAGCAAATGCGCGGCGGCCCCTCCACCGTCATGCCTATTGGGGTGTTGGTGGTGGGTGGCTTGGTCCTACGTGCTAGCCAAACAGGGCGGCCCCTCACCTCATGCTCATGGGTGGTTTCGGTGGTTGCGGCTGGCCCTAGTGCTACAAAACCGGGCGCCCCCTCCACCTATCCATCATTGGGTGCGTTGGTGGTTGGTGGTGTGACCCTTGTTGCTAGCAAACAGGCGGGCCCCCTCCACCTCATTTTGCCTCCCATTGGGTTGGTTGGTGGTTTTGGTTGGTTGGCCCTAGTGCTAGCAAACGGCGGCCCTCGCCTTCGCACCTCATCCTCATTGGTGTTGTGGTTGGTGGTTTGGCCCTAAGTGTAAGCAACGGGCCGGCCCCTCCACCATGCCATCATTGGGTGGTGTTGGTGGATGCCCTAGTAGCTAATTGCAAACTGGGCCGGCCGCCCTCCTCATGCCCTCCAATGAGGAGAATAAGAGGGATTGGTTGGTGGCTGCGCCCTAGTGCTAGCAAAACCCGGGCGCCCCCCTCAACACCTCATGGTCCGGTCTTGGGACCTAGTGCTAGCCAAACGGGCGGCCCCTACCACCTCATGCTCACTTATTGTGGGTTGGTAGGTTGGCCCTAGGGTTGGTTCTTGGGGCAAATCGTGGCGGTGCCCCTCCCTCATGCTCATTGGGTGGGTGGTGGTTGATTAAGGTGTGGTGGTTGGCCCTATGCTAGCAACCGGGCGGCCCCCTCACCTCATAGCCTCCATGGTTGTGGATTTGGTGGTAATGGCCCTATGCTAGAACCCTCCACCTCATGCTCATTTTGTGGTGGTTGGTAGGTTTGTGGGGCCGCGGATTGTGCTAGTCTAACGGAGGCCCCCCTCCACCTCTCATGCCTACATTAGGTGGTTGGTTGTTGGGTGGCGGTGTTGGCACCTTAGTGCTAGGCAAACGTGGGGCGGCAGTAATAAATTGCCTCATTGGGTGTTGGTGGTTGGTGGTTGGCCCTATGTGTCTATTTGCTAAATGGTGGGCTTCCGGCCCCCACTCTATCATGTCTCACCTGGCCCTAGTGCTGCCTACCGCCCTACCACCTCATAAGCCTCGATGGGTGGTGTATGGTGAAGGTTGATAGGTTGTGTGGTTGGTTTGGCCCTAGTGCTAGCAAACGGGCGGGGGCCCCTCCCCACTTACATGACCTCATTAGGGTGGTTGGTGTGTGATGGTTCCTATGTAGCAGTGTGGAGCAAGGGCGGGCGGTCCTTTTCCTCCTATCACTCATGCTCCTCATTGGGCTGGGTTGGTGGTTTGTGGTTGTCGCCGTAGAGATATGGCTAGCAAGACGGGGCGGCCCCCTCCACTCTCATGGTGGGGGTGGTGGGTATTGGATAGGTTGGTGGGTTGATGGACCCTAGTGCTAGCGAAACGTGGGGAGAGGCTCTGGTCATATGTTGGTGGGTTATCGTGGTTGGCCCTAGTGCATAGTCAATACGGGGGTACCGCAACGCCCGGTCCACCTCATGCCTCATTTGTAGGTGTTTGGTGTGGTTGGTCGCCGGTAGGGCCTCCTAGTCCGGCCGCCCCCCTCCACCTCAGTGCTTGGAGTGGAAGGGTGGTTGGGTGACAATAATGTGGCTGGTTGACCCTTCATAGCAAACGGGCGGCCTCATATTGGAGTGGTTGGTGGTTGGCCCTGTGCTAGCAAACGGGCGGACCCCCCATACCAACCTCTGCGTCATTGGGTGGTATGGTGGTTGGTGGAGGACCCCGTGCTAGCAAATGGGCGGCCCCCCTCCACCTCATTATCATTGGGTGGTTGGTGGTAGTGCTAGCAAACGGGCGGTTGTGGTTGTGGTTTGGTGGTTGGTGTTATGGCCCTAGTAGCTAGCAAGAACGGGCGGCCCCCTCCACCTCATGCCTCATGGTGGTTGGTGGTTGGTGGTGAGCCTCTAGTGCTAGCAAAAGGGGGCCCGCCCCACCTCATGCCTCATTGGGTGGTGGGAGTTGGTGTAAATGCTACGCAAACGGGCCCTCGCATTCACTGCACCTGCGGGGCGGTCTAAACTCCCCGATTTGGTGGGTTGGGGGGCCGCCAGTGGCTTAGCTTTCAGGTCCCCCCTCCAACTCTGCCTCATTAGGTGGTTTGGTTGTTGGTGGTTGGCCCTAGTGCTAGCAACGGGCGCCCCCCCTCAATGCTCCCCTAGTGTAGGCAAACGGGCGGCCCCCTCCACCTCATGCCTCATTGGATGGTGGTGATTGGTAAGGCCGACCTAATTGGCCCTAGTGCTAGCAAAACGGGCGGCCCTCCACCTCATGCCTCATTGGGTGGTTGGGTTGGTGGTGGGGCAAAAGGTAGGTGCAAATTGGTGGTGGTGGGTGGTGGTGTAGTCCACCTCATGGGGGTTGGTGGTGTTGCAAGTCCCTATCCAGGTTGGTGGTTGCCATAGTGCTAGCAATCGGGCTAGGGTGCTAGCAGAATTGGCGGGCGGCCCCCCCTCTCACCTCATGCCTCTGTGGAGGGTGGTAGTGGTTGGTTGTGGTGGTTGGCCTAGTGCTGGTCCAACCTCATGCCTCGGCCCTAAGTGATAGCAAACTGGCGGCGCCCCCTCTCCAGGCCTCATGCCTATTGTGGGGTGGTTGCTAGCAACCGGGCGGTGTTGGGTGGTTGTGGTGGTTGGCCCTAGTGCTAGCAAACGGGCGGCCCCCTCCACCTCATGCCTCATATGGGTGGTTGGTGGTTGGTGGTTGGCTAGTGTAGCAAACGCGTTGGCGTCCCTCCTCATGTTGCCTCATTGGTGGTTGGTGGTTGGTGGTTGGCCCTAGTGCTAGCAAACGGGGCGGCCCCTCCACCTCATGCCTATTGGGTGGTTGGTGGTTGTGGTTGGCCTAGTGCCTAGCAAACGGCCCCCCTCCACCTCATGTCATTGGGTGGTTGGTGTTGGTGGTTGGCCTAGTGCTAGCAAACGGGCGGCCCCCTCCACCTCATGCCTCATAGGGTGGTGGTGGTTGGCCCTAGTGCTAGCAAACGGGCGGCCCCCCTCCACCCATGCCTCATTGGGTGGGGTGGATTGGCCCTAGTGCTAGCAAACGGGCGGCCCCCCTCCACCTCATGCCTCATTGGGTGGTTGGTGGTTGGTGGTTGGCCCTAGTGCTAGCAAACGGGCGGCCCCCTCCACCTCATGCCTCATTGGGTGGTTGGTGGTTGGTGGTTGGCCCTAGTGCTAGCAAACGGCGGGCCCCCCTCCACCTCATGCCTCATTGGGTGGTTGGTGGTTGGTGGTGGTTGGCCCTAGTGCTAGCAAACGGGCGGCCCCCTCCACCTCATGCCTCATTGGGTGGTTGGTGGTTGGTGGTTGGCCCTAGTGCTAGCAAACGGGCGGCCCCCCTCCACCTCATGCCTCATTGGGTGGTTGGTGGTTGGTGGTTGGCCCTAGTGCTAGCAAACGGGCGCCCCCCTCCACCTCATGCCTCATTGGGCTGGGTGGTGGTTTGGTGGTTGGCCCTAGTGCTAGCAAACGGGCGGCCCCCCTCCACCTCATGCCTCATTGGGTGGTTGGTGGTTGGTGGTTGGCCCTAGTGCTAGCAAACGGGCGGCCCCCTCCACCTCATGCCTCATTGGGTGGTTTGGTGGTTGGTGGTTGGCCCTAGTGCTAGCAAACGGGCGGCCCCCCTCCACCTCATTGCCTCATTGGGTGGTTGGTGGTTGGTGGTTGGCCTAGTGCTAGCAAAACGGGCGGCCCCCCTCCACCTCATGCCTCATTGGGTGGTTGGTGGTTGGTGGTTGGCCCTAGTGCTTAGCAAACGGGCGGCCCCCCTCCACCTCATGCCTCATTGGGTGGTTGGTGGTTGGTGGTTGGCCCTAGTGCTAGCAAACGGGCGGCCCCCTCCACCTCATGCCTCATTGGGTGGTTGGTGGTTGGTGGTTGGCCCTAGTGCTAGCAAAACGGGCGGCCCCCCTCCACCTCATGCCTCATTGGGTGGGTTGGTGGTTGGTGGTTGGCCCTAGTGCTAGCAAACGGGCGGCCCCCCTCCACCTCATGCCTCATTGGGTGGTTGGTGGTTGGTGGTTGGCCCTAGTGCTAGCAAACGGGCGGCCCCCCTCCACCTCATGCCTCATGCTAGCAAACGGGCGGCCCCCCTCCACCTCATGGGTGGGTTGGGTGGTTGGTGGTTGGCCCTAGTGCTAGCAAACGGGCGGCCCCCCTCCACCTCATGCCTCATTGGGTGGTTGGTGGTTGGTGGTTGGCCCTAGTGCTAGCAAACACGGGCGGCCCCCCTCCACCTCATGCCTCATTGGGTGGTTGGTGGTTGGTGGTTGGCCCTAGTGCTAGCAAACGGGCGGCCCCCTCCACCTCATGCCTCATTGGGTGGTTGGTGGTTGGTGGTTGGCCCTAGTGCTAGCAAACGGGCGGCCCCCCTCCACCTCATGCCTCATTGGGTGGTTGGTGGTGGTTGGCCCTAGTGCTAGCAAACGGGCGGCCCCCCTCCACCTCATGCCTCATTGGGTGGTTGGTTGGTTGGTGGTTGGCCCTAGTGCTAGCAAACGGGCGGCCCCCCTCCACCTCATGCCTCATTGGTGGTGGTGGTGGTTGGTGGTTGGCCCTAGTGCTAGCAAACGGGCGGCCCCCCTCCACCTCATGCCTCATTGGGTGGTTGGTGGTTGGTGGTTGGCCCTAGTGCTAGCAAACGGGCGGCCCCCCTCCACCTCATGCCTCATTGGGTGGTTGGTGGTTGGTGGTTGGCCCTAGTGCTAGCAAACGGGCGGTCCCCCTCCACCTCATGCCTCATTGGGTGGTTGGTGGTTGGTGGTTGGCCCTAGTGCTAGCAAACGGGCGGCCCCCCTCCACCTCATGCCTCATTGTGGTTGGTTGGTTTGGTGGTTGGCCTAGTGCTAGCAAACGGGCGGCCCCCCTCCACCTCATGCCTCATTGGTGGTTGGTGGTTGGTGGTTGGCCCTAGTGCTAGCAAACGGGCGGCCCCCCCTCCACCTCATGCCTCATTGGTGTGGTTGGTGGTTGGTGGTTGGCCCTAGTGCTAGCAAACGGGCGGCCCCCCTCCACCTCATGCCTCATTGGGGTGGTTGGTGGTTGGTGGTTGGCCCTAGTGCTAGCAAACGGGCGCCCCCTCCACCTCATGCCCTCATTGGGTGGTGGTGGTTGGTGGTTGGCCCTAGTGCTAGCAAACGGGCGGCCCCCTCCACCTCATGCCTCATTGGGTGGTTGGTGGTTGGTGTTGGCCCTAGTGCTAGCAAAACGGGCGGCCCCCCTCCACCTCATGCCTCATTGGTGGTGGTGGTTGGTGGTTGGCCCTAGTGCTAGCAAACGGGCGGCCCCCCTCCACCTCATGCCTCATTGGGTGGTTGGTGGTTGGTGGTTGGCCCTAGTGCTAGCAAACGGGCGGCCCCCCTCCACTCATGCCTCATTGGGTGGTTGGTGGTTGGTGGTTGGCCCTAGTGCTAGCAAACGGGCGGCCCCCCTCCACCTCATGCCTCATTGGGTGGTTGGTGGTTGGTGGTTGGCCCTAGTGCTAGCAAACGGGCGGCCCCCCCTCCACCTCATGCCTCATTGGGTGGTTTGGTGGTTGGTGGTTGGCCCTAGTGCTAGCAAACGGGCGGCCCCCCTCCACCTCATGCCTCATTGGGTGGTGGTGGTTGGTGGTTGGCCCTAGTGCTAGCAAACGGGCGGCCCCCCTCCACCTCATGCCTCATTGGGGTGGTTGGTGGTTGGTGGTTGGCCCTAGTGCTAGCAAACGGGCGGCCCCCTCCACCTCATGCCTCATTGGGTGGTTGGTGGTTGGTGGTTGGCCCTAGTGCTAGCAAACGGGCGGCCCCCCTCCACCTCATGCCTCATTGGGTGGTTGGTGGTTGGTGGTTGGCCCTAGTGCTAGCAAACGGGCGGCCCCCCTCCACCTCATGCCTCATTGGGTGGTTGGTGGTTGGTGGTTGGCCTAGTGCTAGCAAACGGGCGGCCCCCTCCACCTCATGCCTCATTGGGTGGTTGGTGGTTGGTGGTTGGCCCTAGTGCTAGCAAACGGGCGGCCCCCTCCACCTCATGCCTCATTGGGTGGTTGGTGGTTGGTGGTTGGCCCTAGTGCTAGCAAACGGGCGGCCCCCCTCCACCTCATGCCTCATTGGGTGGTTGGTGTTGGTGGTTGGCCCTAGTGCTAGCAAACGGGCGGCCCCCCTCCACCTCATGCCTCATTGGGTGGTGGTTGGTGGTTGGCCCTAGTGCTAGCAAACGGGCGGCCCCCCTCCACCTCATGCCTCATTGGGTGGTTGGTGGTTGGTGGTTGGCCCTAGTGCTAGCAAACGGGCGGCCCCCCTCCACCTCATGCCTCATTGGGTGGTTGGTGGTTGGTGGTTGGCCCTAGTGCTAGCAAACGGGCGGCCCCCCTCCACCTCATGCCTCATTGGGTGGTTGGTGGTTGGTGGTTGGCCCTAGTGCTAGCAAACGGGCGGCCCCCCTCCACCTCATGCCTCATGGGTGGGTTGGTGGTTGGCCCTAGTGCTAGCAAACGGGCGGCCCCCCTCCACCTCATGCCTCATTGGGTGGTTGGTGGTGGTGGTTGGCCCTAGTGCTAGCAAACGGGCGGCCCCCCTCCACCTCATGCCTCATTGGGTGGTTGGTGGTTGGTGGTTGGCCCTAGTGCTAGCAAACGGGCGGCCCCCCTCCACCTCATGCCTCATTGGGTGGTTGGTGGTTGGTGGTTGGCCCTAGTGCTAGCAAACGGGCGGCCCCCCTCCACCTCATGCCTCATTGGGTGGTTGGTGGTTGGTGGTTGGCCCTAGTGCTAGCAAACGGCGCGCCCCCCTCCACCTCATGCCTCATTGGGTGGTTGGTGGTTGGTGGTTGGCCCTAGTGCTAGCAAACGGGCGGCCCCCTCCACCTCATGCCTCATTGGGTGGTTGGTGGTTGGTGGTTGGCCCTAGTGCTAGCAAACGGGCGGCCCCCCTCCACCTCATGCCTCATTGGGTGGTTGGTGGTTGGTGGTTGGCCCTAGTGCTAGCAAACGGGCGGCCCCCCTCCACCTCATGCCTCATTGGGTGGTTGGTGGTTGGTGGTTGGCCCTAGTGCTAGCAAACGGGCGGCCCCCCTCCACCTCATGCCTCATTGGGTGGTTGGTGGTTGGTGGTTGGCCCTAGTGCTAGCAAACGGGCGGCCCCCCTCCACCTCATGCCTCATTGGGTGGTTGGTGGTGGTTGGTGGTTGGCCCTAGTGCTAGCAAACGGGCGGCCCCCCTCCACCTCATGCCTCATTGGGTGGTTGGTGGTTGGTGGTTGGCCCTAGTGCTAGCAAACGGGCGGCCCCCCTCCACCTCATGCCTCATTGGTGGTTGGTGGTTGGTGGTTGGCCCTAGTGCTAGCAAACGGGCGGCCCCCTCCACCTCATGCCTCATTGGGTGGTTGGTGGTTGGTGGTTGGCCCTAGTGCTAGCAAACGGGCGGCGCCCCCTCCACCTCATGCCTCATTGGTGGTGGTTGGTGGTTGGCCCTAGTGCTAGCAAACGGGCGGCCCCCCTCCACCTCATGCCTCATTGGGTGGTTGGTGGTTGGTGGTTGGCCCTAGTGCTAGCAAACGGGCGGCCCCCCTCCACCTCATGCCTCATTGGGTTGGGTGGTTGGTGGTTGGCCCTAGTGCTAGCAAACGGGCGGCCCCCCTCCACCTCATGCCTCATTGGGTGGTTGGTGGTTGGTGGTTGGCCCTAGTGCTAGCAAACGGGCGGCCCCCTCCACCTCATGCCTCATTGGGTGGTTGGTGGTGGTTGGTGGTTGGCCCTAGTGCTAGCAAACGGGCGGCCCCCCTCCACCTCATGCCTCATTGGGTGGTTGGTGGTTGGTGGTTGGCCCTAGTGCTAGCAAACGGGCGGCCCCCCTCCACCTCATGCCTCATTGGGTGGTTGGTGGTTGGTGGTTGGCCCTAGTGCTAGCAAACGGGCGGCCCCCCTCCACCTCATGCCTCATTGGGTGGTTGGTGGTTGGTGGTTGGCCCTAGTGCTAGCAAACGGGCGGCCCCCCTCCACCTCATGCCTCATTGGGTGGTTGGTGGTTGGTGGTTGGCCCTAGTGCTAGCAAACGGGCGGCCCCCTCCACCTCATGCCTCATTGGGTGGTTGGTGGTTGGTGGTTGGCCCTAGTGCTAGCAAACGGGCGGCCCCCCTCCACCTCATGCCTCATTGGGTGGTTGGTGGTTGGTGGTTGGCCCTAGTGCTAGCAAACGGGCGGCCCCCTCCACCTCATGCCTCATTGGGTGGTGGTGGTTGGTGGTTGGCCCTAGTGCTAGCAAACGGGCGGCCCCCTCCACCTCATGCCTCATTGGGTGGTTGGTGGTTGGTGGTTGGCCCTAGTGCTAGCAAACGGGCGGCCCCCCTCCACCTCATGCCTCATTGGTGGTTTGGTTGGTTGGTGGTTTGGCCCTAGTGCTAGCAAACGGGCGGCCCCCCTCCACCTCATGCCTCATTGGGTGGTTGGTGGTTGGTGGTTGGCCCTAGTGCTAGCAAACGGGCGGCCCCCCTCCACCTCATGCCTCATTGGGTGGTTGGTGGTTGGTGGTTGGCCCTAGTGCTAGCAAACGGGCGGCCCCCCTCCACCTCATGCCTCATTGGGTGGTTGGTGGTTGGTGGTTGGCCCTAGTGCTAGCAAACGGGCGGCCCCCCTCCACCTCATGCCTCATTGGGTGGTTGGTGGTTGGTGGTTGGCCCTAGTGCTAGCAAACGGGCGGCCCCCCTCCACCTCATGCCTCATTGGGTGGTTGGTGGTTGGTGGTTGGCCCTAGTGCTTAGCAAACGGGCGGCCCCCCTCCACCTCATGCCTCATTTGGTGGTTGGTGGTTGGTGGTTGGCCCTAGTGCTAGCAAACGGGCGGCCCCCCTCCACCTCATGCCTCATTGGGTGGTTGGTGGTTGGTGGTTGGCCCTAGTGCTAGCAAACGGGCGGCCCCCCTCCACCTCATGCCTCATTGGGGTGGTTGGTGGTTGGTGGTTGGCCCTAGTGCTAGCAAACGGGCGGCCCCCCTCCACCTCATGCCTCATTGGGTGGTTGGTGGTTGGTGGTTGGCCCTAGTGCTAGCAAACGGGCGGCCCCCCTCCACCTCATGCCTCATTGGGTGGTTGGTGGTTGGTGGTTGGCCCTAGTGCTAGCAAACGGGCGGCCCCCCTCCACCTCATGCCTCATTGGGTGGTTGGTGGTTGGTGGTTGGCCCTAGTGCTAGCAAACGGGCGGCCCCCCTCCACCTCATGCCTCATTGGGTGGTTGGTGGTTGGTGGTTGGCCCTAGTGCTAGCAAACGGGCGGCCCCCCTCCACCTCATGCCTCATTGGGTGGTTGGTGGTTGGTGGTTGGCCCTAGTGCTAGCAAACGGGCGGCCCCCCTCCACCTCATGCCTCATTGGGTGGTTGGTGGTTGGTGGTTGGCCCTAGTGCTAGCAAACGGGCGGCCCCCCTCCACCTCATGCCTCATTGGGTGGTTGGTGGTTGGCCCTAGTGCTAGCAAACGGCGGCCCCCCTCCACCTCATGCCTCATTGGGTGGTTGGTGGTTGGTGGTTGGCCCTAGTGCTAGCAAACGGGCGGCCCCCCTCCACCTCATGCCTCATTGGGTGGTTGGTGGTTGGTGGTTGGCCCTAGTGCTAGCAAACGGGCGGCCCCCCTCCACCTCATGCCTCATTGGGTGGTTGGTGGTTGGTGGTTGGCCCTAGTGCTAGCAAACGGGCGGCCCCCCTCCACCTCATGCCTCATTGGGTGGTTGGTGGTTGGTGGTTGGCCCTAGTGCTAGCAAACGGGCGGCCCCCCTCCACCTCATGCCTCATTGGGTGGTTGGTCGTTGGCCCTAGTGCTAGCAAACGGGCGGCCCCCCTCCACCTCATGCCTCATTGGGTGGTTGGTGGTTGGTGGTTGGCCCTAGTGCTAGCAAACGGGCGGCCCCCCTCCACCTCATGCCTCATTGGGTGGTTGGTGGTTGGTGGTTGGCCCTAGTGCTAGCAAACGGGCGGCCCCCCTCCACCTCATGCCTCATTGGGTGGTTGGTGGTTGGTGGTTGGCCCTAGTGCTAGCAAACGGGCGGCCCCCCTCCACCTCATGCCTCATTGGGTGGTTGGTGGTTGGTGGTTGGCCCTAGTGCTAGCAAACGGGCGGCCCCCCTCCACCTCATGCCTCATTGGGTGGTTGGTGGTTGGTGGTTGGCCCTAGTGCTAGCAAACGGGCGGCCCCCTCCACCTCATGCCTCATTGGGGTGGTTGGTGGTTGGTGGTTGGCCCTAGTGCTAGCAAACGGGCGGCCCCCCTCCACCTCATGCCTCATTGGGTGGTGGTGGTTGGTGGTTGGCCCTAGTGCTAGCAAACGGGCGGCCCCCTCCACCTCATGCCTCATTGGGTGGTTGGTGGTTGGTGGTTGGCCTAGTGCTAGCAAACGGGCGGCCCCCCTCCACCTCATGCCTCATTGGGTGGTTGGTGGTTGGTGGTTGGCCCTAGTGCTAGCAAACGGGCGGCCCCCCTCCACCTCATGCCTCATTGGGTGGTTGGTGGTTGGTGGTTGGCCCTAGTGCTAGCAAACGGGCGGGCCCCCCTCCACCTCATGCCTCATTGGGTGGTTGGTGGTTGGTGGTTGGCCCTAGTGCTAGCAAACGGGCGGCCCCCCTCCACCTCATGCCTCATTGGGTGGTTGGTGGTTGGTGGTTGGCCCTAGTGCTAGCAAACGGGCGGCCCCCCTCCACCTCATGCCTCATTGGGTGGGGTGGTTGGTGGTTGGCCCTAGTGCTAGCAAACGGGCGGCCCCCCTCCACCTCATGCCTCATTGGGTGGTTGGTGGTTGGTGGTTGGCCCTAGTGCTAGCAAACGGGCGGCCCCCCTCCACCTCATGCCTCATTGGGTGGTTGGTGGTTGGTGGTTGGCCCTAGTGCTAGCAAACGGGCGGCCCCCTCCACCTCATGCCTCATTGGGTGGTTGGTGGTTGGTGGTTGGCCCTAGTGCTAGCAAACGGGCGGCCCCCCTCCACCTCATGCCTCATTGGGTGGTTGGTGGTTGGTGGTTGGCCTAGTGCTAGCAAACGGGCGGCCCCCCCTCCACCTCATGCCTCATTGGGTGGTTGGTGGTTGGTGGTTGGCCCTAGTGCTAGCAAACGGGCGGCCCCCCTCCACCTCATGCCTCATTGGGTGGTTGGTGGTTGGTGGTTGGCCCTAGTGCTAGCAAACGGGCGGCCCCCCTCCACCTCATGCCTCATTGGGTGGTTGGTGGTTGGTGGTTGGCCCTAGTGCTAGCAAACGGGCGGCCCCCCTCCACCTCATGCTCATTGGGTGGTTGGGTGGTTGGTGGTTGGCCCTAGTGCTAGCAAACGGGCGGCCCCCCTCCACCTCATGCCTCATTGGGTGGGGTGGTTGGTGGTTGGCCCTAGTGCTAGCAAACGGGCGCCCCCCTCCACCTCATGCCTCATTGGGTCGTTGGTGTTGGCCCTAGTGCTAGCAAACGGGCGGCCCCCCTCCACCTCATGCCTCATTGGGTGGTTGGTGGTTGGTGGTTTGGCCCTAGTGCTAGCAAACGGGCGGCCCCCCTCCACCTCATGCCTCATTGGGTGGTTGGTGTTGGTGGTTGGCCCTAGTGCTAGCAAACGGGCGGCCCCCCTCCACCTCATGCCTCATTGGGTGGTTGGTGGTTGGTGGTTGGACCCTAGTGCTAGCAAACGGGCGGCCCCCCTCCACCTCATGCCTCATTGGGTGGTTGGTGGTTGGTGGTTGGCCCTAGTGCTAGCAAAACGGGCGCCCCCCTCCACCTCATGCCTCATTGTGGTGGTTGGTGGTTGGTGGTTGGCCCTAGTGCTAGCAAACGGGCGGCCCCCCTCCACCTCATGCCTCATTGGGTGGTTGGTGGTTGGCCCTAGTGCTTCCACCTCATGTTGGTCGTGGTTGGCCCTAGTGCTAGCAAACGGGCGGCCCCCCTCCACCTCATGCCTCATTGGGTGGTTGGTGGTTGGTGGTTGGCCCTAGTGCTAGCAAACGGCGGCCCCCCTCCACCTCATGCCTCATTGGGTGGTTGGTGGTTGGTGGTTGGCCCTAGTGCTAGCAAACGGGCGGCCCCCCTCCACCTCATGCCTCATTGGGTGGTTGGTGGTTGGTGGTTGGCCCTAGTGCTAGCAAACGGCGGCCCCCCTCCACCTCATGCCTCATTGGGTGGTTGGTGGTTGGTGGTTGGCCCTAGTGCTAGCAAACGGGCGGCCCCCCTCCACCTCATGCCTCATTGGGTGGTTGGTGGTTGGTGGTTGGCCCTAGTGCTAGCAAACGGGCGGCCCCCCTCCACCTCATGCCTCATTGGGTGGTTGGTGGTTGGCCCTAGTGCTAGCAAACGGGCGCCCCCCTCCACCTCATGCCTCATTGGGTGGTGGTGGTTGGTGGTTGGCCCTAGTGCTAGCAAACGGGCGGCCCCCCTCCACCTCATGCCTCATTGGGTGGTTGGTGGTTGGTGGTTGGCCCTAGTGCTAGCAAACGGGCGGCCCCCCTCCACCTCATGCCTCATTGGGTGGTTGGTGGTTGGCCCTAGTGCTAGCAAACGGGCGGCCCCCTCCACCTCATGCCTCATTGGGTGTTGGTGGTTGGTGGTTGGCCCTAGTGCTAGCAAACGGGCGGCCCCTCCACCTCATGCCTCATTGGGTGGTTGGTGGTTGGCCCTAGTGCTAGCAAACGGGCGGCCCCCCTCCACCTCATGCCTCATTGGGTGGTTGGTGGTTGGTGGTTGGCCCTAGTGCTAGCAAACGGGCGGCCCCCCTCCACCTCATGCCTCATTGGGTGGTTGGTTGGTTGGCCCTAGTGCTAGCAAACGGGCGGCCCCCCTCCACCTCATGCCTCATTGGTGGTTGGTGGGTTGGCCCTAGTGCTAGCAAACGGGCGGCCCCCCTCCACCTCATGCCTCATTGGGTGGTTGGTGTTGGTGGTTGGCCCTAGTGCTAGCAAACGGGCGGCCCCCCTCCACCTCATGCCTCATTGGGTGGTTGGTGGTTGGTGGGGCCCTAGTGCTAGCAAACGGGCGGCCCCCTCCACCTCATGCCTCATTGGGTGGTTGGTGGTTGGTGGTTGGCCCTAGTGCTAGCAAACGGGCGGCCCCCCTCCACTCATGCCTCATTGGGTGGTTGGTGGTTGGTGGTTGGCCCTAGTGCTAGCAAACGGGCGGCCCCCCTCCACCTCATGCCTCATTGGGTGGTTGGTGGTTGGTGGTTGGCCCTAGTGCTAGCAAACGGGCGGCCCCCCTCCACCTCATGCCTCATTGGGTGGTTGGTGGTTGGTGGTTGGCCCTAGTGCTAGCAAACGGGCGGCCCCCTCCACCTCATGCCTCATTGGGTGGTTGGTGGTTGGTGTTGGCCCTAGTGCTAGCAAACGGGCGGCCCCCTCCACCTCATGCCTCATTGGGTGGTTGGTGGTTGGTGGTTGGCCCTAGTGCTAGCAAACGGGCGGCCCCCCTCCACCTCATGCCTCATTGGGTGGTTGGTGGTTGGTGGTTGGCCCTAGTGCTAGCAAACGGGCGGCCCCCCTCCACCTCATGCCTCATTGGGTGGTTGGTGGTTGGTGGTTGGCCCTAGTGCTAGCAAACGGGCGGCCCCCCTCCACCTCATGCCTCATTGGGTGGTTGGTGGTTGGTGGTTGGCCCTAGTGCTAGCAAACGGGCGGCCCCCCTCCACCTCATGCCTCATTGGGTGGTTGGTGGTTGGTGGTTGGCCCCTAGTGCTAGCAAACGGGCGGCCCCCCTCCACCTCATGCCTCATTGGGTGGTTGGTGGGTTGGTGGTTGGCCCTAGTGCTAGCAAACGGGCGGCCCCCCTCCACCTCATGCCTCATTGGGTGGTTGGTGGTTGGTGGTTGGCCCTAGTGCTAGCAAACGGGCGGCCCCCCTCCACCTCATGCCTCATTGGGTGGTTGGTGGTTGGTGGTTGGCCCTAGTGCTAGCAAAACGGGGCGGCCCCCCTCCACCTCATGCCTCATTGGGTGGGGTGGTTGGTGGTTGGCCCTAGTGCTAGCAAACGGGCGGCCCCCCTCCACCTCATGCCTCATTGGGTGGTTGGTGGTTGGTGGTTGGCCCTAGTGCTAGCAAACGGGCGGCCCCCCTCCACCTCATGCCTCATTGGGTGGTTGGTGGTTGGTGGTTGGCCCTAGTGCTAGCAAACGGGCGGCCCCCCTCCACCTCATGCCTCATTGGTGGTTGGTGGTTGGTGGTTGTACCTAGTGCTAGCAAACGGGCGGTCCCCCTCCACTCATGCCTCATTGGGTGGTTGGTGTTGTGGTTGGCCCTAGTGCTAGCAAACGGCGGCCCCCCTCCACCTCATGCCTCATTGGGTGGTTGGTGGTTGGTGGTTGGCCCTAGTGCTAGCAAACGGGCGGCCCCCCTCCACCTCATGCCTCATTGGGTGGTTGGTGGTTGGTGGTTGGCCCTAGTGCTAGCAAACGGGCGGCCCCCTCCACCTCATGCCTCATTGGGTGGGGTGGTTGGTGGTTGGCCCTAGTGCTAGCAAACGGGCGGCCCCCCTCCACCTCATTGCCTCATTGGGTGGTTTGGTGGTTGGTGGTTGGCCCTAGTGCTAGCAAACGGGCGGCCCCCCTCCACCTCATGCCTCATTGGGTGGTTGGTGGTTGGTGGTTGGCCCTAGTGCTAGCAAACGGGCGGCCCCCCTCCACCTCATGCCTCATTGGGTGTTTGGTGGTTGGTGGTTGGCCCTAGTGCCTAGCAAACGGGCGGCCCCCTCCACCTCATGCCTCATTGGGTGGTTGGTGGTTGGTGGTTGGCCCTAGTGCTAGCAAACGGGCGGCCCCCCTCCACCTCATGCCTCATTGGGTGGTTGGTGGTTGGTGGTTGGCCCTAGTGCTAGCAAACGGGCGGCCCCCCCTCCACCTCATGCCTCATTGGGTGGTTGGTGGTTGGTGGTTGGCCCTAGTGCTAGCAAACGGGCGGCCCCCTCCACCTCATGCCTCATTGGGGTGGTTGGTGGTTGGTGGTTGGCCCTAGTGCTAGCAAACGGGCGGCCCCCCTCCACCTCATGCCTCATTGGGTGGTTGGTGGTGGTGGTGGTTGGCCCTAGTGCTAGCAAACGGGCGGCCCCCCTCCACCTCATGCCTCATTGGGTGGTGGTGGTTGGTGGTTGGCCCTAGTGCTAGCAAACGGGCGGCCCCCCTCCACCTCATGCCTCATTGGGGTGGGTTGGGTGGTGGTGGTGTTGGCCCTAGTGCTAGCAAACGGGCGGCCCCCTCCACCTCATGCCTCATTGGGTTGGTGGTTGGGTGGTTGGCCTAGTGCCTAGCAAACGGGCGGCCCCCCTCCACCTCATGCCTCATTGGGTGTTGGTGAGTTGGTGGTTGCCCTAGTGCTAGCAAAACGGGCGGCCCCCCTCCACCTCATGCCTCATTGGGTGGTTGGTGGTTGTGGTGGTTGGCCCTAGTGCTAGCAAACGGGCGGCCCCCCTCCACCTCATGGCCTCATTGGGTGGTTGGTGGTTGGTGGTTGGCCCTAGTGCTAGCAAACGGGCGGCCCCCTCCACCTCCATGCCTCATTGGTGGTTGGTGGTTGGTGGTTGGCCCTAGTGCTAGTTAGCAAACGGGCGGCCCCCCTCCACCTCATGCCTCATTGGGTGGTTGGTGTGTGGTTGGCCCTAGTGCTTAGCAACGGGCGGCCCCCCTCCACCTCATGCCTCATTGGGGTGGTTGGTGGTTGGTGGTTGGCCCTAGTCGCTAGCAAACGGGCGGCCCCCCTCCACCTCATGCCTCATTGGGTGGTTGGTTGGTTGGTGGTTGGCCCTAGTGCTAGCAAACGGGCGGCCCCCTCCACCTCATGCCTCATGGGTTGGTGGTTGGTGGTGGCCCTAGTGCTAGCAAAAACGGGCGGCCCCCCTCCACCTCATCCTCATTGTGGTGGTTGGTGGTGGTGGTTGGCCCTAGTGCTAGCAAACGGGCGGCCCCCCTCCACCTCATGCCTCATTGGGTGTTGGTGGGTTGGTGGTTGATGCCCTAGTGCTAGCAAACGGGCGGCCCCCCTCCACCTCATGCCTCATTGGGTGGTTGGTGGTTGGTGGTTGGCCCTAGTGCTAGCAAACGGGCGGCCCCCTCCACCTCATGCCTCATTGGGTTTTGGTTGGTGGTTGGCCCTAGTGCTAGCAAACGGGGCCCCCCTCTCACCTCATGCCTCATTGGTGGTTGGTGGTTTGGTGGTTGGCCCTAAGTGCTAGCAAACGGCGGTCCCCCTCCACCTCATGCCTCATTGTGGTGGTTGGTGGTTTGCCCTAGTGCTAGCAAACGGGCGGCCCCCCTCCACCTCATGCCTCATTGGTGGTTGGTGGTTTGGTGGTTGGCCCTAGTGCTAGCAAACGGGCGGCCCCCTCCACCTCATGCCTCATTGGGTGGTGGTGTTGGTGTTGGCCCTAGTGCTAGCAAACGGGCGGCCCCCCTCCACCTTCATGCCTCTGGTTGGTGGTTGGCCCTAGTGCTAGCAAACGGGCGGCCCCCCTCCACCTCATGCCTCATTGGGTGGTTGGTGGTTGCCCGTGCTAGCAAACGGGCCATCCCCCCTCCACCTCATGCCTCATTGGGTGGTTGGTGGTTGGTGGTTGGCCTAGTGCTAGCAAACGGGCGGCCCCCCTCCACCTCATGCCTCATTGGGTGGTTGGTGGTTGGTGGTTGGCCCTAGTGCTAGCAAACGGGCGGCCCCCCTCCACCTCATGCCTCATTGGGTGTTGGTGGTTGGTGGTTGGCCCCTAGTGCTAGCAAACGGGCGGCCCCCCTCACCTCATGCCTCATTGGTGGTTGGTGGTTGGTGGTTGGCCCTAGTGCTAGCAAACGGGCGGCCCCCCTCCACCTCATGCCTCATTGGGGTGGTGGTGGTTGGTGGTTGGCCCTAGTGCTAGCAAACGGGCGGCCCCCCTCCACCTCATGCCTCATTGGGTGGTTGGTTGGTGGTTGGCCCTAGTGCTAGCAAACGGGCGGCCCCCCTCCACCTCATGCCTCATTGGGTTGGTTGGTGGTTGGTGGTTGGCCCTAGTGCTAGCAAACGGGCGGCCCCCCTCCACCTCATGCCTCATTGGGTGGTTGGTGGTTGGTGGTTGGCCCTAGTGCTAGCAAACGGGCGGCCCCCCTCCACCTCATGCCTCATTGGGTGGTTGGTGGTTGGTGGTTGGCCCTAGTGCTAGCAAACGGCGGCCCCCCTCCACCTCATGCCTCATTGGGTGGTGGTGGTTGGTGGTTGGCCCTAGTGCTAGCAAACGGGCGGCCCCCCTCCACCTCATGCCTCATTGGGTGGTTGGTGGTTGGTGGTTGGCCCTAGTGCTAGCAAACGGGCGGGCCCCCCTCCACCTCACTCATGGGTGTTGGTGGTTGGTGGTTGGCCCTAGTGCTAGCAAACGGGCGGCCCCCCTACACCTCATGCCCTCATTGGGTGGTTGGTGGTGGTGGTGCTGCCCCCCTCCACCTCAAGACCCTAGTGCTAGCAAACGGCAGACGGCGGCCCCCCTCCCCTTGTCAACCTCATTGGGTGGTTGGTGTTGGTGGTTGGCCCTAGTGCTAGCAAACGGGCGGCCCCCCTTCCACCTCATGCCTCATTGGGTGGTGGCCCATAGTTGGTGGTCTGGCCCTGTGCTAGCAAACGGGCGGCCCCCCTCCACCTCATGGCCTCTCTAGTGCTAGCAAACGGGCGGACCCCCCTCCACCTCATGCTCATTGGGTGATGGTGGTTGGTGGTTGGCCCTAGTGCTAGCAAACGGGCGGCCCCCCTCACCTCATGCCTCATTGGGTGGTTTGGTGGTTGGTGGTTGGCCCTAGTGCTAGCAAACGGGCGGCCCCCCTCCACCTCATGCCTCATTGGGTGGTTTGTGGTTGGTGGTTGGCTCTAGTGCTAGCAAAACGGGCGGCCCCCCTCCACCTCATGCCTCATTGGGTGGTTGGTGGTTGTGGTTGCCCTAGTGCTAGCAAACGGCGCGGCCCCCCTCCACCTCATGCCTCATTGGGTGGTTGGTGGTTGGTGGTTGGCCCTAGTGCTAGCAAACGGGCGCCCCCTCACCTCATGCCTCATGCGGTGGTTTGGTGGTTGGCCCTAGTGCTAGCAAACGGGCGGCCCCCCTCCACCTCATGCCTCATGGGTGGTTGGTGGTTGGTGGTTGGCCCTAAGTGCTAGCAAACGGCGGCCCCCCTCCACCTCATGCCTCATTTGGGTGGTTGGTGGTCGTGGTGGTTGCCCTAGTGCTAGCAAAACGGGCGGCCCCCCCTCCACCTCATGCACTCATTGGTGGTCGTGGTGGTGGTTGGCCCTAGTGCTAGCAAACGGGCGGGCCCCCTCCACCTCATGCCTCATTGGGTGGTTGGTGGTTGGTGGTTGGCCCTCAGTGCTAGCAAAGGCGGCCCCCCTGCCCAACCTCATGCCTCATGTGGTTGGTTGGTTGGTGGGGTGGCTGGGCGCCCCCTCCACCTCACCTCATGGGATGGTGGTTTGGTTGGTGGTTGGCCCCCTAGTGCTTAGCAAACGGGCGGCCCCCCCTCCACCTCATGCCTCATTGGGTGGTTGGTGGTGGTGGTTGCGCCCTAGTGCTAGCAAACGGGCGGGCCCCCTCCACCTCATGCCTCATTGGGTGGTTGGTTGGTTGGCCCTAGTGCTAGCAAACGGGCGCGCTCCCCCTCCACCTCATGCCTCATTGGGTGGTTGGTGGTTTGGTGGTTGGCCCTAGTGCTAGCAAACGGGCGGCCCCCCTCCACCTCATGCCTCATTGGGTGGTTGGTGGTTGGTGGTTGGCCCTAGTGCTAGCAAACGGGCGGCCCCCCTCCACCTCATGCCTCATTGGTGGTTGGTGGTGGTGGTGGTTGGCCCTAGTGCTAGCAAACGGGCGGCCCCCCTCCACCTCATGCCTCATTGGGTGGTGGTTGGTGGTTGGCCCTAGTGCTAGCAAACGGGCGGCCCCCCTCTCACCTCATGCCTCATTGGGTGGTGTTGGTGGTTGGTGGTTGGCCCTAGTGCTAGCAAACGGGCGGCCCCCCTCCACCTCATGCCTCATTGGTGGTTGGTGGTTGGTGGTTGGCCCTAGTGCTAGCAAACGGGCGGCCCCCTCCACCTCATGCCTCATTGGTGGGTTGGTGGTTGGTGTGTTGGCCCTAGTGCTAGCAAACGGCGGCCCCCTCCACCTCATGCCTCATTGGGTGGTTGGTGGTTGGTGGTTGGCCCTAGTGCTAGCAAACGGGCGGCCCCCCTCCACCTCATGCCTCATTGGGGTGGTTGTGGGTGGTTGGCCCTAGTGCTAGCAAACGGGCGGCCCCCCTCCACCCTCATGCCTCATTGGGTGGTTGGGGTTGTTAGGTGGTGGTTGGCCCTAGTGCTAGCAAACGGGCGGCCCTCCACCTCATGCCTCATTGGGTGGTTGGTGTTGGTGGTGGTGGTTGGCCCTAGTGCTAAGAAACGGGCGGCCCCCCTCCACCTCATGCCTCATTGGGTGGTTGGTGGTTGGTGTTGGCCCTAGTGCTAGCAAACGGGCGTGGCCCCGCTCCACCTCATGCCTCATTGGGTGTTGTGTGGTGGTTGGTGTTGGCCCTAGTGCTAAGCTAAACAGGTGCGGTTGGCGCCTAGATCGGCCAAGCTACATGTGTGTGTGGGTGGCTTGGGTGTGGTTGACGCTGATGCGTTGGATGGTTGGTGGTTGGCAATGCTAGTGCTTAGCAAACGGGGCCGGCCCCGCTCCACCTTGCCTCATTGGGTGGTTGGTTGGTTGTGGGGTTGTTGCCCTGATAGCTAGCAAACGCGGCGCTAGCAAAATTTGGGTGTTGGTGGTCTGGCCTCGCGGAGCGCAGCAATACGGCAGGCCCCCCCTCCACCTCATGCCTCATTGCCTTGGTGCGTTGGTGGTTGGCCCTGGTAGCAACGGGCGGACCCCCCCTCCACCTGGCCCTGGCAAATGTGGGTGCCCCCTCACCTCATGCCACATTGAGTGGTGGTTGGTGGTTGGCTCCCTAGTGCTAGACAAAAAAAAAAAAAAAATCGAAAAAACAGGCGGCCCCCTCCACCTCATGCCCATCTGGTGGTTGCGGTTCCGCGCCTATGCCCTAGAAACGCGGCGGCCCCCCTGCCTCATTGGTTGGTGGTTGGACCCCAACGTAACATTACAAAGTGGCTAGCAAACGGCAGCCCCCCCTCCACCTCATCTGACCCTCTGGGTGGTGGTGGTGGTGGCCTGGACCCAGTGCTAGCAAAGCGCGGCGGCCCCCCTCCACCTCATGCCTCATTGGGTGGTTGGGTGGTGGTGGTGGTTGCCGCACCCTAGTGCTAGCAAACGGGGCGCCCCCCTCCACCTCATAGCCTCATTGGGTGGTGGTGGTTGCGGTGCAAGTTGGCCTAGCTGCTAGCAAAACGGCGGACCCCCCTCCACCTCATCCTCATTGGTCTGGTTGGTGGTTGTGCAGCCTATGTGCTAGCACGCGGCGGTGCCCTCATTGGTGGTAGAGTGCGTTGGTGGTGCGTTTGCTCTATAGTGCTAGCAAACGCGGCGGCCCCCTCCACCTCATGCCTCATTGGGTGTGAGTTGGTGGTTGGTGGTTGGCCCGAGTGCTAGCGGAAACGGGCGCCCCCCTCCACCTCATGCCGAAACGTCATGGTGGTTAGGTGTTGGTAGTTGGATTACCCATAGTGTAGCAACGGGCGGCCCCCCCCTCCACCTCATGCCTCATTGGGTGGTTGGTGGTTGGTGGTTGGCCCTAGTGCTAGCAAAACGGGCGGACCCCCTCCTTATTTGGAGTGGTTGGTGGATTGCCCCTGGTCATTGGGTGGTTGGTTGGGTTCGGTGGTTTTGGCCACCTCCACCTCATGCCCATTGGAGGACGATTGCTGGTTTGGTGGTGGTTGGCCCTAGTGCTAGCACAACGCGGCCCCCCTCAACCTCATTGGCCTCACTGCAGGTGGTTGGTGTTGGCCCTAGTGCCCTAGCAAACGGGCGGCCCCGCCCTCCACCTCATGGGCCTCATTGGGGGTTGGGGTGGTTGGCCCCTAGTGCTAGCAAAACGGGCGGCCCCCCTCCACCTCCATGCCGTTGGTGGCTGGTGGTTGGTGGTTGGCTAGTGGGCTAGCAACGGGCCGGCCCCTCCACCTCATGCCCATTGGTGGTTGTGGTTGGTGGTTGGTAGTGCTAGCAAACGGGCGTTGCATTTCCTGCATTGGGGGGTGGTGGTGCGTGCGTTGGCCCTTGCTAGCAAATGGGCGCGCCCCAATAATTATCCCTCCCACCTCATGGCCTCCGCGTGATGATTGTTGTGCTTAACGGGCGCGCACGGTGCGGGCGCCCCCCTCCACTCATGCCTCATGGTCTGGTGGTTGGGTAGTTGGCCCTAGTGTAGCAAAACGGGCGCCCCCTCCAACCTGCATGCCCCTGAAAACGGAGCGGCACCTCATGCCTCATTTGGGTGGTTGGTGGTTGGTGGTTGGCCCCTAGTGCTAGCAAAGGGCGGCCCCCCCCACCTCATGCCTCACCAGTGCTAGCAAACGGGCGGCCCCCCCCCTCCACCTCCAATGCCTCATTGGTGTGCCGTGCGTGGTTGGTGTTGGCCCTAGTGCTAGCAAACGCGGCCCCCCTCCACCCTCATGCCTCATTAGGGTGGTTGGCGTGGTTGGTGGTTTGGCCCTAGCTCTAGCAAACGGGCGGGCCCCCTCCACCTCATGCTCATTGGGTGCGTTGGTGGGTTGGTGGTTGGACCTAGTGCTAGCAAACGGGTGGCCCCCCTCCACCTCATGCCTCATGGGTGGTTTGGTTGGTGGTTGGCCATAGTGCTAGCAAACGGCAGCGACCCCCCTCCACCTCATTGCCTCATTGGGTTTGGTTGCCGTGGTTGTGTGGTTGGCGGCCCTGTAGTGCTAGCAAACGGGCGGCCCCCTCCACCTCATGCCTCATTGGGTGGTTGGTGGTTGACCTGGAGTTGGCCCTTGAGCAGACGCGGGCGCCCCCCTCCACCTTTCATGCCTCATTGGGGATGGTTGCGTGTGGTGGTGGGTTGGCCCTAGTGCATGGGTCCGGCCCCCCTCCCTCATACCTCCATTGTGGTGCGTGTGTGCGTTGGTTGTTGGCCCTAGTGCTAGCAAAACGGGCGCCCCCCCCCCCACCTCAATTGGGGGTTGGTGTTCTGGTGGTTCTCTAGTTGCTCAGCCAAACAGGCCGGGCCCCCCTCCACCTCATGGCCTCATTGGTTTTTGGTTGAAATCTTGGTGGTGCCCTAGTGCCTGAGCAAACGGGCACGGGCGGCTCCCCTCCCCCCCACCTCATGCCTCCATGCGGTGGTTTGGGGTGGTGTTGCCCTATGTACGCAAACGGGCGGCCCCCCTACCACCTCATACTCATTGGGTGGCTGGGGTTTGGTGGTTTAGTACAGTGTTAGCAAACGGCCGGCCCCCTCACCTCATGCCTCATTGGGTGAGTTGTGGTGGTCGAGTGTATGACCCTAAGTGCTAGCAACGGGTGGGTGGTTGGTGGTTGTTTGGTTGGCCCTCCTCACCTCAGCCCTCATTGGTGGTCAGTGCTAGCAAGCCGGTGCGGCCCCCTCATTTTCCATTGTGGGTTTGGTGGTTGGTGGCCCTGAGTTAGCTAAAGGGCGGCCCACCCTCCACCTTCATGCCTCGTCGTGGTTGGGTTGGTGGTTTGGTGCCCAGTATTTTGCTAAGCAACGGGCGGCCCCCCTCCACCTTCATTGCCTCATTGGGTGGGGTGGTCGTTGGTGGTTGATGGTTGGCCCTACGTGCAAAGGCTGCAACTACCTCCCGGCTCGCCCAGCCCCCCTCCACCTCATTTGACCCTTTCAGTCACGCTGGTTCCCTGAAGTGGGCTTGGTGGTTGTGTGGTTGCGGCCCTCACTCAGCTGCTAGCGCAAACTCCGCTGGCGAGTTCCACCGGAGGCTAGGCCCCCCCTTCTCCACCTCACGGCCTCATTGCGGTGTGCGTTTGGTGTTCGGGGCGTGTGGGTGGGAGTGCTTGGCCCCTTAGGTGCTAGCCAACGCCGGGCGGCCCCCCTCACCTCCCACTCATCCCATGGGTGGTTGGGGTTGCCTCGAGTGTAGCAACCTCGGCGCCGCCCCTCCAGCCACAATGCCTCAAATTGGGTGGTTGCGTGGTTGGTGGTTGGGTGCCCCCCTCCACTTCATGTTGTGGTTGGTGGTTGTTGGCCCTAGTGCTAGCAAACGGGGCGGCCCCTCCACCCTCAATGCCTTCATTGGGTGGTTGGTGTATGGTGGTTGGCCGCCTGAGTAGCTGAGCAAACATGGCGGGCCCACTCAACCTCAATGCCTCATTGGGTGGTGGTGGTGGTGGTTGGCCCTAGTGCTGAGCAAACGGGCCGGTCCCATTGGGGGTTGGTGGTTGGTGGTTGGCCCTCCACATCATGCTCTCGTGGTTGGCCTAGTGCTAGCAAACGGGCGGCCCCTCTGCTAGCACCTAATGCCTCATTGTGTGGTTGGTGGTAGGCAAAACGGGCGGCCCCATGGTTGGTGGTGAGCTAGCAAACGGCGGATGGTTTGTGCCACCAACTCCACCTCATGCTCCATTGGGTGGGTTGGTGGTTGGCGGTTGCCCTAAGTGCTAGCAAACGGGCGGCCCTCCTCTCAACCTCATCGCATCATTGGTGGTTGGGTGGTTGTGGTTGGTGGTTGGCCCCCCTCCACCTCATGCCTAGTGCTACAGCGTTGGTGGTTGGCGGCGCGAATCCACTCAACAATGCCGCGTGGTTGCGTGTTGATGCCTCAGTGCAGCAAACACGGGCGGCCCGGCCCCCCGCTCCACCTCATGGCCTTCAATTGGGTTGGTTGGTGGTGGTGGTGGCCTAGTGCTAGCAAACGGCGGCCCCCTCACACCCTCATGCCTCATTGCCACTGTAGCAAACGGCGGCCCCCCCTCCCACCTCATTCGTTTGGTGGTTGGTGGTTGCCCTAGGCTACGGGCGGCAAACGGGGACCCCGCCTCCACCATGCTCGAATTGGGTGTGGTGGTTTGGTGCGTGGCCCTAGTGCTAGCAATTGGGAGGTTTGGAGGTTGGTGATTGACCCGGCGGGCCCCCCTCCACCTCATCGCCTCATGGGTGGTTGGTGTTGGTGTTTGGACCAGTGCTGCAAACAGGCGGCCCCCTCCACCTCATGCCTCATTGGGTGGTGTGGTTGGTGGTTGGCCCTAGTGCTAGCAACAGGCGCCCCCCTCCACACTCATGCCTCATTGGGTGCGTTGTGGTTGAGTGGTTGGCCCTAGTGCTAGCCAAACGGCGGCCCCCCTCCACTCATGCTCATTGGGTGGTTGGTGGTTGCTGGTTGCCCTAGTGCCCTAGCAAACGGGCGGCCCCCCTCCACCTCAATGCCTCATTTTGGGTGGTTGGTGGTGTGGTTGGGCCTAGTGTCTAGCAAACGGGGTACCTCCCCTCCACCTCATGCCTTCATGGGTGTTGCTTTTCGAGCGACTTGGTGGTTGACCCAGTGCTAGCAAATGGCGGCCCCCGACTCCAGCACCTCTATGCCTCTTTGGGTGGTTAGGTGGTTTTGTTTGGTTGGCCCTAGTGTAGCAAACGGCAGGCGCCCCCTCCACCTCATGCCTCATTGGGTGTTGGTGGTTGGTGGTTGGTGTTGCCTAGTGCTAGCAAAACGGGCGGCCCCCTCCACCTTCATGCCTTCATTGGGTGGTTGGTGTTGGTCCCTAGTGCTAGCAAACGGGCGGCCCCCTCCACCTCATGTCCTCATTGGGTGGTTGGTGGTGCTGGTTGGCCCTAGTGCTAGCAACACGGCGGTCCCCCCTCCACCTCATGCCTCAATGGGTGGTTGCGTGGTTGGCCTAGTCTAGCAAACGGGCGGGCCCCCCTCCAACCTCATGCCTCATTGGGCTGGTTGGTGGCTTGGTGGTTGCCCTAGTGCTAGCAAACGGCGGCCCCCTTCCACCTCATCCTCATGGGTGGTTTGCAGGTTGGTAGTTGACGCGCAAGCCTCGCTCGCAGTACAGTATGCCTCTTCCATGATCGTGGTTCGAACGACCCTACGCTAGTGACCAGAGCGGACCTCCCACACACTCCGTCATGCTCTTCATTTGGGTGTTGGTGTGGTGGTTGGCCCTAGCCTAGCCTAGAGTCAGCACACGGCGGCTGCCCCCCTCCACCTCATGCCTGCATGGTTGGTGGTTGGTGGTTGGCCCTATGTGCTAGCAACCACGGGCGGCCCCCTCCACCTCATGCCTCATTGGGTGGTTGGTGTTAGGCCCTAGTGCTAGCAAACGGCGCGGCCCCCCTCCACCTCAGCCTCATTGGGTAGTGGTGGTTGGTGGTTGACCCTAGTCCTAGCAAACGGGAGGCCCCCCTCCACGTCATGCCTCATTGGGTGGCTTGGTGGATATGTGGTGGCCCCTAGTTGCTAGCAAAACGCGGCGGCCCCCCACCTCATGTCCATTGGAGTGGTTGGTGGTTGGTGGTTGCGCCCTATGCTAGAACAACCCAACGGGCGGCCCCCCTCCAGCCCTCATGCCTCATTGGGTGGCTTGGTGGTGGACCCTAGTGCCCTAGCAAACGGCGGTCCCCCTCCACCTCATTGCCTCGATTGGGTGCGTTGAGTGGTTGGTGGTTGGCCCCCAGTGCTAGCAACGCGGCGCCCCCCCTCCACCCTCATGCCTCATTGGGTGGTTGGTGGTTGGTGGTGACCTAGTGACTAGCAAACGGGAGGCCACCCCTCCACGTCATGCCCTCATTGGGCTGGTTGGTGGTTGTGTGGTTGGCCCTAGTGCAGCAAGATCGACGGGCCTGCCCCCCCTCACAAAATCATGCGCGTCGAGTGTGGGTGGGTTGGTGTTGCCGTTGGGTTTGACCCAGTGCTAGTATATTCTCTGGGCCCCCCTCCACGTTTCATGCCTCATTGCGGTGGTTTGGTGCGTGGTGGTTGGCCTAGTGCTTAGCAAGACGGGCGGCCCCCCTCCACCTCACTGACTCTTGGGTGGTTGGGGTTGGTGGTTGGCCCTATGCTTAGCAAACGGGCGTGGCCCCCCTCCACCTCATGTCCTTCACGTGGCGTAGTTGGTGGTTGTAGTTGGCTCCTAGTTGCTAGCAAACCCGCCCCCCCCACCTCATGCCTCATTGCGGTGGTGGTGTGGGCCCTAGTGCGAGCAAACGGGCGGCCCCCCTCACCTCATGCCTCAATTGGGTGGTGTCGGTGTGGTTGGCCTAGTGCTAGCAACATGGCGGCCCCCCCTCCACCTCATGCCCTCCATTGGCCGTGTTGGTTGGTTTGGTGGTTGGCCTAGTGCTAGCAAGACGGGCGGCCCCCCTCCACCTCATGCCTCGATCGGGTGGTGGTGGTGGTGGTTGCTAGTGCTAGC
>JAJSRW010000386.1:0-51618 GCA_022414725.1 Microglena sp. YARC | reverse complement strand
AGGTTAAGAGGGTAAAAGTAGCTGCCTAGAAGCTTTTCTGCTCATAGCCCAAAAGAAACAGTTGCCTCCCATGCTAAGTCATGTAAGAGAATAACTACCCCAGGCAGTCCAGCCCGGCATAAGAAGTACATTGCCATATACACGTTCGGACTCTTCCTTCAACTATAAGTGGTCTGATTGAAAAACAGTATAAGTTTGCTAGCCACTGGAGAAGACAAAAGCTTTCCAGATGCACTCGAATGCCCTCATGTGGCTGTGTTGGTGTGGGTTGGTGGTTGTTGTGTGGTGTTGGTGCGTGTTCATGTTGGGTGGTTTGTGTGCTTTGGTGTTGGTGCCGCGTGTTTTGTATTCTTGGTGTTGTGTGAGTGTTGAGGTCGTTGGTGTGGTGTTGTGTTCGGTAATGGTAGGCCCCCAAAGCTTTCAGTTGCATTAGAATACCCGTCTCGTCAGCTCAGAGCACTAGCAAGCTTCAGATTCCGTGTTCCAAGGACAACAGAAAAGAAGCTGCCTAGATGCTGCTCCAAGGACACGGAAAAAGAAGCTGCCAGATGCTGCTACTCCAAGGGCAGGGAAGGGCTGGTTCAAATGCAAGAGGAATGTGAATCAGGAATGACTACATGGGATGGCTTCTTTTTAGTTTTCAATTTGCCCAAGGGCAGGGGAAAGAACAGAAAGGAGCTGCCTAGAAGCTGCTATGATTGTAGCTACAGCTACACTACACATAGCTGTAAAAAAGGAACATAATTAACATTGCAAGGACATTGAAAAAGTTTTGTTAGCTTGTGCAAGTTTTTTACCCCAGGAGGTGGGTATGCGCAATCTCGACAAAAAAAGCAGCGACACCGAGGATTTAGTGTTGAACAGCGTGCCACTCCTGGTTGGCCCAGTGCAAGCAATCGCTGGCCCCCTCAACCTTTTACACTGCCCATGGGTCAATTAGAGATGAAACAAGTTCTAATTCAATCTAAATTTAGAATGTAAACAAGTTTTAGCGCTTGCTCGTGCATCCAAATATTGGGGTCGCACAAATAATGAACGCCAATAGTGTACGCCCAGGATCGGAACGAATTAAGCTCTAAAGCAACAGGTTACTGCTGTTTATTTTTGGCTACTCATTGCAGCTTCCGTCAGCGTCCAATAGCCAGCCACTGGGCCATGCCAAAGTTCTCAGCGCATGGGAGTGAGTACTGCAAAAGCAGCTTTTCAGCTTGCATTAGCAGCCTCTGGTTTGTTTTCTTTTCTCCTCTTTTTCCTCTGTATAACAGAGATCCTTATTCTTGATTTTCGACTTTTTGGGTCAATTTAGTTTATTCATAAAAAAAACTTATTGTTTTAGTCCTTAATCCGCAATTTTGACCAAAAGGGCGGTCTGTATTCCAGCATCAGTAATATATTCTGGAAATAATATATTCCTGCTTCAGCTGCATTAGCACGCCTTCTGGTTGGCCCGAAGGGAACAGGTAAGGAAGCTTCCTAGAAGCATGCTATGTGAAGGTCAAAAAATAACAGTAGTAACCCCACTTAGTGGGGCAGTAGCCAGGCGTTTACCGTTGCAACAACAACAACAACAACAACAACCGAGCAATGCAGCAAGCATATCCCTGCCTTCGATGCATTACAGGCTACTGGTTGGGCTCAAGGAAGCGTCTAAGGGGAGCTTTCCTTAGAAGCTGCTATGTGCAGTCCCCAAAATAAACAGTGAAGTAACCCCACTTGGGTTGAGCGGCCCAAAAACAGGGTTTGCTGTGCAACTAGGCCAAGGTGGAAAAACAATGACAAATTGGGGACATGGGGCTCCCCTCCCTCAAAAAGGGGCTTTCACCAAAGGGTAGCACTCGTTATAATGCTGGAGTATCCTCCGCCCGATCATTCAAAAGCCAAACTTGAGTCTAGGGCCATAGCACCGGAGGACTCACCCATCCCACCGTACCACCCCACCCACCCACGACCACACCCAACTCCGACCACACCACCACCCACGACACCACCACCCACCGACCACCCACCACCCATCCCACCGACCACCACCAGCCAGCCCACCGACCACCACCACCACCCACCACACTGAGTCCAACGCTTTGAGGGCATAAATCCTTATTCTACGTATGTTATAGTCCAGGGTAGCCAAATAGCGAAAGGACTTTCCCAACCATAGTAGGAAAGCTGAAAAAAAAACTTATAGACTATGTAAATGAACCTCAAACAATTGTTTTACCGACAAGGGCCTGAGTTCGGCTACAGTGATCATTTAATATACAACTCCTTCCGACGGAGACCCATCCTTCCACCGACCACCACACCACCCACCCACACGGAGTCCCACGCTTTGAGGCCAAATTAGGCTAAGGGAACCCACCCTTCCACCCACCCACCGCCTCCACCTACCAACCCACTCACTACACGGAAGTCCCACGCTTTGAGGCCAAATAGCAGCAAAGACCCACCCTTCCACCCACCCACCCCCACCCCCAACCCCGGGGCCCCCACCCACCACCACCCACTCACCACACGGAGTTCCCACGCTTTGAGGCCAAATCCTTCTTGTATGCGTATGTTGCAGGTCCAGCACTGAGTGAAGTGAACCCCAAACAATCGTTATCTACCGGACAGGGCCCTGAGTGCGTGCTACAGTGTCATTTAATTCTACAATCCTCTGGACGGAGACCCACCCTTTGCCACTCAACCTCCACCACCCTCCCACCACACAGAGTTCCTCTCACCTTCCACTTTCTCAGTTCTCCACCACCCTCCACCACACAGAAAGTCCCACGCTTGGCATTAATCCCTCGGTAAAAAGAAATAACATAAAAAGAAAAACATACCTAAAGCATCTGAGGGGAAAACATACTAAAAAACAAGGCTTACCTGAGGTACAAACATCATATTCGTAAGAGATGGACCGGATGTGACCGTCTCGAGCCGACTCTTGTTGAACACACGGTCCCCTGTGTGTGTGTGTGAGTGAGGAGTGTGTGTGTAAAGTGTGTAAATGTAGGGGCCGCAACAATTATAGTATTTCATACGATATCTTATGATGCGGGCAGCTCTGACTAGGCTAAAGTATGTGTAGTTGTGTATGTGCTATGTATCGTGCATGTGCAGTGTGTGTCGGTGGTGCATGTTTTGTGTACGTCGTACGTGTATGTGCCCAACACCCCAACCCACCACCGCCCTTTTGCACTCCCATCATAGTTTTGATTACCTCATAGTGCGGAGGCGCCAATGAGGGCATCCACCTAGATTCAGTTCAGCAACACGTCACAAAGGAAACTTTTACTGCCTGCTCCTAACTCGAGCTTGTCAGAATCAACTAGGATGAATTACGGAATTCGGACCCTACCACGTTTGAATATCTGCATTTGGTGGTGCCAACCAAACCACCAAACACCTGCCCCCCCCCACACACACACACACCCACACAACACCCCACACACACACACCACCCATTTTCTGACTCTCGACACATTTTGGAACATCTGCCTTGGTGGTGCCAAGCAACCATCCAACAACCGCCCAACACCCAAACCCGAACCACCCACACCCACCCACCACAACCCACCCCTCCCCGTTTTCCGACTCTCGTCACCACTTTTGAATACCAGCATTGGGCTGGTGCCAACCCAACCAACCAACACCCCCCCCAACACACACACACACACACCAACAACCAAAACCACCACACACACACACACACATACCACCCACCCTACCATCCACACACCACACACCACCACACACACACACCACCACACACGCACCACACCACACACCCACACACCACACCACACACACACACCACCCCATACCATCATTGGATGGTGCAAACAGAAAGGCATCCACTTGGACTTGGTTCAGCCCGGAGATGGACCTCATGATGTACGGCTGGACCAGATATGAAGGCATACTGCTAACACCAGCTCTTGTGAGTAGCCTGAGAGTGAATGAATGCGGCATTCCCATCATAAAGAATCAATAATCAATAATTAATAATAAAATAACAGACAATTAACATTCATAAACATAAATAAACGAGGGGGCAAGGAGAAGATTTCGTACCGGCACGTTCGATATGGATACGAGAAACCGCGAGCAATAGTCGATACAAAAAAATCATGTCGATACACCCACGGGCGCCGAGATACGAGGCGGGTGGGGGGGTCCGACCGTTTTCCCAATTTTATTTGTACCTCGTGTAACTTCTTGCCAGTGCGAATTTTTTGAGCGTGACGACACCATTGCAGAAGTACTCGACGAGAGGAAGTACAAATCTGAAGTCGTTAGTTAGTGATACCAAGGGTGTAATTGGTGAAAATCTCTGGAAGGGATACATCCAGCTGGACGCAGGCTGGACGTCACCCAAGACCTTTTCGCGTCCCAGCTTTGAACGAGCGACCAGTCGGGCGCCGAAAAAGGCTCGCTATCGCGCAACGCTTCTGAATCCGGTCCCAGACCCCCCCTATACGAAAGTTCCTAAGCCAGTCGACCTGGGGTCAAGCCTGACCCCCCCCCACCCCACCCCACCACCCCACACCTCTTCCCCCTCCCCCCATCCCCCCACCCAAAAACACAACACACCACCCGAGCCGACCATCAGGCTCCAGAATACAAGTTGAGTAGATCAAGCCAGTAATCGTGATTATAAAGATAAAAAGGAACCAGATAAATACGCCTTCAGTCGATTCCGTGATCTCCTCCTAGCGCGCGGAACGGACTGCGAGCGCCCAAGAAATTGTAAAAATTACTAAAATCTAAATAACTTTGTCCAAACTTGATGTATTCATAAATTTTTGGTTGTATGGGTGAAAGGCCCTTGCCGAGATGATGCTCATGGACCCCCCTTTCATTATGTAATACTGTCTGGGTGGTCTAGATATGAGTCTCAAGAGGGAGGGGGGGGGGGGACCGGGGGCCCCGGGGGTCAAAATAAAGCAACTTACGAACGTGCGGTCAGCCAACTTTTATTTCCTTGCCCCCCTCGATAATAAATTACAAATAATAATTAACAAATAATAATAACCAAGATAATAAACAATACATGATAAAATGAGTATGAAGAGGATACTGCTTGACACCAGCTCCCTGTGAGTAGCTTTGAGAAGACACGTGGAAGCGACAGTCAGTCCGCAAAAAAACACAAATTACCGGTTTATTATGTTAGTAACGATGACACGTGGGTGAATGTCCTTCACTCTTGCTCCTCCAGGAATGCCGGCTGCAGTTTCATTCAAAATATTTGCAAACGCAAGTTTTGAAAAAGGCCGTGGTTGTAGAAGAAGAAGAAAAAACTAACCTGAGTGCATGACACGTGTTAAGTGGGGCCCTTCCACTAACTGCTCCTCCAGAATGGGCTGCAGGTCATCAATACTTGAAGCGCAAGTTTTGAGAAGCCGGCAATGGTGCGTCCCATTGCCCTCCCAGCTTGGGACGTGACCTTCTCGAAGTTGGTGAAGGCGTACGTAGTCAAAATTAATGCATCCACTCGTTACTTGGTTTAAAGTTGCCCCTCACCAAGATGACCAATCATGTTACCTTTTTTGTGGAGGGAAGGGATTAGGGGGGGTCCAGTGTTTGGATGTTTTATGATGGTTTGTGATTGTTTCGTGGAGGAGGGGTATGAGGACCGGGGTTCAGTTTTTGTGATGCGTTTACGTATGATTTGTGATGGCTGTGGATGCTTGTGATGGTTCGTGAGCGTTGTTTGTGAAGTTTGTCATGGTTTGTGATGTTTGTGAGGCTTGTGATAGTTGTGTATGGTTTTTGATGGTTCGGTGATGCTTGTTGTGAAGCGAGGGGGATTAAGGCGTGTCAAAAAACGTCCACCAATTAGACCTCCGGATTAATTTTCAGGATTTCGTGAAAATGAGCCTCATAATTGTCAAAATCCTATATCTTACAAAATTATACGTTACTGCCCTCACCAAGCATGACCATCATGTTACCTTATTTTGGGGAGTAAGGGGGGAATTGGGGGGGGTCAGTTTGTATTTATGATGTTTTTATGAGTTTCGTGAATTGGTTTGTGATGGTTCTTTTGAAGGAGGGTGATTAGGGTTCAACAAGGCATATGCAGTCGTCACGAAGCGACGCAAGAATTGGTGAGCTGTGTGTGGCAATTGACCGCAGGTTGGAAACGGATTGGATCTGACTGGAAGCCAGTTAGTTATGCAGGACAGTTGAGACTGACTAAGTCTTATAAGGATATAACTCGAAATTAAAGTGCCCCTCACCAAGTATGGAACCATCCTGTTACCTTTTTTGTGAGAGGGGAGATTAGGGGGTGTCAATATTTGTGATGGTTTATGATGTTGTGATTTTTTGCATTGGTTCTTGTCTGCTCCTCACAAAGATGACCATTCATATATACCTATGTTTTTGAAGGAGGGATTAGCGGGGTCACAAACGTCCATGGGTTAATCTTCCGGATTACTTTTTCAGCTCAGTTTCGTGAAAATGAGCCTCAAAGGCCTGTATCTATAATTTATCAACAACCATAAGGATTATGCCTCCTGCATTGAAGCCATACAATATCTGCTCAGCATAGCACTAACAGATAAGCATGTTCTTTGCAAAGAAACATATGGCAATACATTCAATCGTAAAACATCAAGTCATACGGTGAACGTTCGTTGGTCGAGGTTGGCTTTGCGTGGGTGTGTTGGGTCTTGGCGCGTTTGCGGCTAACCTACGGCTAACCCCCTCTGACGCGGCAGCGTTAACGTTCAAACCAAACCCAAGCCGTCCCGTTAAAAAATTAGTCCCTCGTAAGTGCGCCTTTTGCATATTGAGAGGGCAACGCCATTCGAACTAATCCTCCGCGGTCGCTGTGTTTGTGTCGGGCAGACCTACCTCCTGGCGGTAAAAATCCTTTCACAAACTAAAAAAAAGTCATTACTTAAATCTCTAGATCATTTATCAGAGTTCTAGGACTGCAACTCTGGCATCTCATAAACAAAGAGCACACGTGTGTTTCATTTATTGCTCAGCTAGCTAGAAGTACCAAGGCAGTTCGAGGGAGGTTTGCGAGCAAACAGCCTCTGGAGGGGTGTTCGATGGGGTTGCGAGGGGTGGTCGAGGGGTTGCGAGCGACAGCTTCTCGAGCTCTGGCTGTAACCCGGTTCAGATTGGTTGTTGGAAGCGTGACCTTACCCAGGTTTGAGACGTTTAAAGAAGCCCCAACAGAGTGCTTGCTTATTGATGATTTGGGAGGTACATAGAGGGCGCAAATGTCCCTCAGGGGATCTACAAATGATGGGAAAGCGTGTCGAGCCTGGCAGCTTGAGCCAGGCAGGTCCCAAAGGGGTTAATTAAGCCTTATGTGGAGCTGTATACCCCTATTACGTTGTACGCCCCCTCTCCCCCCCCCCCCCCCACACACACACACACACACCCACACCCACACCCACACCCACACCCACCCACACACACCCACACCCACACCCACACCCACACCCACACCCACACCCACACCCACACCCACACCCACACCCACACCCACACCCCACACCCACACCCACACCCACACCCACACCCACACCACACCCCACACCCACACACACCCACACCCACACCCACACCCACGACCCACACCCACACCCACACCACACCCCAGCACCCACACCCACACCCACACCCACAACCCCACACCCACACCTCACACCCCACACCCCACACCCCACACCCCATTGGCTGGTTGCCCCAGTGAAAGCAAACGGGCTGGCCCCCCCAACCTCACGCCTTCATAATAGAACTTTCCTAGTTATCATAAATTATATGTATTTACGTAGATGCACACGAATTTCCAGGAAACCCATTCAAAGCATAACAGATTCACATAATGGACGTTTTTTGCGGAGCCCCCTCTTAAGGGGGCGGGGGGCGCCCCCATGTTTACCCATTGTCCGTTTGACCAAAACTTGGAGCCCGACACCACGTCAGCCAACCGTCGTTAGCTAACTCGCTTCAGGGTCAGCTCCATCGTCTTGCCACCTTTCGTTCTTGCTCAATTCACACTCGCCAATTTCCCCGCGTCGGCTTTGCGAAGCTCCATAGGACTTGTTACTTCCCCCTTGCCGACCCTTGTATAATGATTAGCCGGATTGCCTTTTTGTAGTTTTTCAAAAGTCAAATTTCAAAACGTGACGGACAAAAAAATATTTACCTTGGGTGATGGCTGACGCAATGAATGAGGAAGACGTTGCAGGGTCATCAAAACCATCTCGGATCCGTCTCTCAGTCTCTGGCATGATTACGGTGTAAATAAGGCGTCCCAACCCGGAGGTATGGGTTGCTCTGTTTGTTGCCAGAGACAGGGATGGTGTTGCCAGATCGCAGTGCTGGTGACGCCGGGTCAGTTGGGGGTTGCCAAATACAGTGCTGTTGATGTTCAGATAAAGTGCTGTGATGTCAGATACAGTGCTGGGGATATCAGATATAGTGTAGGGATTATCAGATACAGGCTGGGCGGTATCAGATACTGCGCTGAGGGATGCCAGATACTGCGCAGGCGAAATAGATGCCGAAGTTCAGACGTTGCGGAACAGTCCCAGTTAGTTAATTTAGCACCCTCGCTTTCCCAGCTTGACCTGCCTTATGTCAAGGTGGACGGGCGCATGTCTTGCAGGGGCTAGGTAAGGGAATTACTCCCGGCTGACACGTTCACACCTACGTCAATAGCATCAGCTGTTCACTGACCAAATCGTCCCAGCTGGGGTTCCCAATTAAAAAGGACAGACGCAAGGAAGACAATCCCTTGGTGCGTCCAAATAGAGGTGGTGGGCCCTTGCACGCCCCACCTCCCCGACCATATGTCCGCTGCTGCGGTAGTCCGAATCCAGCAAATCGCAGCAGCGACAGTAAGTGGCAGCAGCGTGTAACAAGCAGCAGTAGCAGCGTAGCTGCACGTGGCAGACAGTAGTGCAGTAGCTTGCAGTAGTCTGTAATCCAGCTGCAGCTGCTGCCATAGCAGCTAGCGGATCAGTATTTTTGCGCACGAGCCGAGCTGGGCACCCTAGAGATCAGCAGAAGCATCAAAGCCGTTAAAGTCATACGTCTAACTTCCAGCTGTATTGCTCTTGTTGACATTTCTATCCTGACGTCAGTGATTCTTTTCGGCTGCGAGCAGCAGCTTCTAGGCAGTCCTTGACTTATCCACGGGCCTATACACCAAGCTTTTCAACAGGTGTAGAATACTGATCTGGCATCAACCGCCCCAGGTGCACTAGAATGTGTTAGCTTTGGCTGGGTAGGCAGGCAGGAGAGCTGCCTAGAAGCTGCTGCTATGTAGTTGAATAGAAAAACCCCCACTGAAGCTTGACATGGGCCTCCTGAAGGGCAAAGGTCTTTGGTTATGGTTGGGTCAGTTTGGTTGCGGATGGTTGGGTATTGTGTTGGGTTGGTTGGGTTGATTGTTTTGGTGTGGTTTGATACTGGCATTGGCTCCTGCATGGCAAAAGTTTGGATACCTTGTTTGGTTTGTTTAGTTTGTTTGTTTTGGTGTGTTTTGATTCTGGCGTCAGCTCCTGCAGGGCAAATTGTTTGGCTTGGCTTGGCTTGGCTGGCTTGGCATTTGGCTTGGCTTGGGCTTGGCTTGCTTGCTTGGCTTGGTTTGGCTTGGCTTGGCTTGGCTTGGCTTGGCTTGGCTGGCTTGGCTTGGCTGGGCTGGGCTGCCGGCTGGGCTGGGCTGGGCTGGGCCACCCAAGGCTGGGCTGGGCTGGGCTGGCTGGGCTGGGCTGGGCTGGGCTGGGCTGGGCTGGGCTGGGGCTGGGCTGGGCTGGGCCGTTTCGGCCGTTTCGGGCCGGTTCGAAGCGGCTTACGCGTTCGCGTTCGGTTCGGTTCGGTTCGTTCGGTTCGGTTCGGTTCGGTTTCGGTTTCGGTTCGGTTCGGTCGGTTCTGGTTCGGTTTCGTTCGTTCGGTTCGGTTCGGTCGGTTCGGTTCGGTTCGGTTCGGTTCGGTTCGGTTCGGTTCGGTTCGGTTTCGGTTCGTTCGGTTCGGTTCGGTTCGGTTCCCACGGTTCGGTTCGGATTTCGGTCGGTTCGGTTCGTTCGGTTCGGTCGGGGTTGGTTCGGCTTCGGTTCGGTCCGCCTTGGTTTGGTTCGGTTTTGGTTTGGTGGTTGTTTGGTTTGGTTGTTTGGTTTGGTTTGGTTTGGTTTGGTTTGTTTGGTTGGTTTGGTTTGGTGTTTGGTTTGGTTGGTTTGGTGTTTGGCTTTTGGTTTGGTTTGGTTGGTGGTTTGGTATTGTTTGTTTGGTTTGGTTTGGCTTGGTTTGCTTGTTTGGTTTGGTTTGGTTTGGTTTTTTGTTTTGTTTGTTTTGGTTTGGTTTGGTTTGGTTTGGTTTTGGACGGGGGGAACGGAGCTGCCTAGGAAGTTTTGCTTTGTGTAGCTCAAAAAAGAAACAGAGCGTAAATGAGGGATGCAGGTCCTTTGTATGGGTTTTTGTACTATAAAAGGGATTTTCGCCTCAAAGGTGGTCTCCCTGCCCTAGCCCTGGACTGGGTGCTTAGTTGTGATGTTGCGGGAGGTAAATAAAAAATATACAGGAACCAAGACCGGCACATAATAAATAAGCAAATAAATAAATAAAATGAACACACAAATATAAATACGATAAATACATAAACACGACATAGACATACATACATACATACATACATACATACATACATACATACATACATACATACATACATACATACATACATACATACATACATAACATACATACATATACATACGTACATACATTACATACATACATACTACAACATACATACATACATACATACATACAGACATACATACATACATACATACATACATACATACATACATACATACATACATACATACATACATAAATAGTACGCCTTATTACGAGGCGTGAAGTTGAGGGGGCCAGCCGTTTGTTTACACTGGGGCCAACCACCAAAAGGGAGGAGGGGGAGGGGGGGGGGATATGTGTCAGAGGTGCATATGATTGCACAGTTATGTGTACAGTGTTTGGTTGTATGTATGTTACAGTTCGGGTAGGCTAAATAGGCTAAAGGGACTTGTGCCAGCCCGTGACGGAAGGCTAGGCAGAAAAAATCATTGTTGAACTGAACCCCAAAACAGTGCTTTACTGACGGGGGGGGCTGAGTTCCAGGCAGCAAGAGGAGCGCCAATCAGGATATTTCATCCCGCGTTCTTTGTCCCCTACATATATATTCCGCATCTGATCATGACTCATGACTGGACCAGAACTTCTAAGTAACTCATAAGAGGCCGGTGTATCCGATGAGCTAGTGTATGCCGATCGACCCAGCGTCGACTTTTTTAATTATTTACCTGAGGAGCAGCGATCGATCTGACTTCGGGCAGACGAGTCGTGTTTAAAGAAAGGACGTGTCGTGCTTCAAGACCTTCCAAGCTTCCAAGCTTCCAAGCTCCGTGGAGGTCGTAGATAGAGCCGGGCGGCCACTTGGTTGAACGAGCTACAAACAGGCTCTAAGAGTCGCAATGTCTGAGGACTGGAGCTGACTGGATAATATAATGGGGAACCAAGGAAGAAATCGTGTTTAATTTCTGTCCTGAATATACCGTCGTTCCTTCGCTGTCGCGGGAGTGGGGGCGGGGGATAAAACAATTAGAGCAATTCAGCGGATGATTCGGAATGTCAGTCGTGGGTCGTATTTCGGTATTTGGCACCTCAACTTTTCCAGGCCAAATTTACAAATTTTCCAGAATTCTCATGATTTCAGGCAAAATCTGGGGTGCCACGACCTGTTTCAAAGTATCAAAATCCAAATCATCTGCTAAATTTCTAAAACCCTTGCTACAACCTTTCAGGTTCAAACTTAAAACCCTCAAAACAAGAAGGCGAATATGCGGAACTAGAGAGGTCATAATTCGAAACTAGAAAAAGTGTCAGCGACTCTCAGCTGTCTAACTTGTCTAACTTAGAAAAGTACCGAAATATACCGGCAGTTACATGCTCTTATAACACAGTAATAATAGTTACCGCCCCTCCATGGGTAGCGACTTCGGTACATCAGGCGTACTGCCGGACGAGCAAAACGGGCGAGCAAAACGGATGCGCCAAACGGCTATGCGCTAGGGAACCTAAGGGTTCTTCCGCCCTACAAACTGCATTTAGACCGCACCAACTGACGTTTGCAAATGGCAGGCAGCTCGATAAACTCGCAAATACAGTCACCTATTCTCCGACTCGAAGCAAATTTCAGACAAGTTGTATCTTCAGTCACGTCACCTCGTCTTCCAGGTAGATTTAAGTCAAACTGCGCCCCGAAACACTTGACGTTGGGATTCGACATTCAAGTCATCCCGAAGGAGAACTGCCTAGTCACAGCCAGCCCCAGGTGCACAGCCCCAGTTCATGAGGTAACGCCGCAACTGTGTACCAAAGCGTGGATACGAGACACACGTTCCGCGAAGAACAGCCACGAGGGCAGCAACAAGGTTTACGAGGGCAGCAACAAGGTTGCACACACCGCCACATTGCACACAGCACACAAAACAGCCCTAGTGACAGCGGGGCTCAGCCGAGGCTTCCTCATACTCCAGCGGATCCCCATTCAATTGCCACCAACAAGTGCGGTCACGCCCTTGTTTTGGTTTGGTCCCCCTGTTGGTTTAAGTTGTTATGCGATGAGAAGACAGTCCATGAATCCAATTAGCCTAAAAAAAACCTATAAACGTAAAGACGGCGATGTCCATATATATATATATATATATATATATATATATATATATATATATATATATATATATATATATACACCCTAAAACTTGGTCCTGATGCCCTCAACTAAGCAGCAACCCCCACGGGTACACCGGTCACACTGGCAGAGGAGGAGGAGGAGAAGGAGGAGGAGCAATTTAAACCTAAGGGTTCGGCGCCGTGAGCGCCCTCGGTGACGCCCAGCCGGCGTCGCGCATGATCTGCGGATGCCGCGTGGAAGCTTCGAGACGCAGAAGACCGAGACCCAGATCGAGACCGAGACCCAGATCGAGACCGAGACCCAGACCGAGACCGAGACCCAGACCGAGACCCTGACCGAGACCCTGACCGAGACCCAGACCGAGACCCAGACCCAGACCGAGACCCAGACCGATACACAGACCGAGACACAGACCCAGACCGAGACACAGACCCACGTAACCACGACCCGTGCGAGGTATATGCCCGAGGCTCGAGAACGCCCTTGACCGACCTTAACTATGGCCACTGGTGTTGCGAGAGAGAGGGAACCTGCACTACCCGCTTATTGGTCAGCCCCCCCCGACGGGCCCGGTCTCGGACCGCTACCCGCACCCCCGCACCCCCTGCTGCCACACGCGCTGTCTGTTGGGAAGTTGAGTATTATATTGGGTAAATAGCCAGTGTAATAAAAATACAAATGGCAGTTAGTCACTTTTCCCGAGAGGGCATTCCACCGGAAACAACGTCAGGATTTCTCAGTTTGACCCTAACCTAACCACCTCGCGGCGACTAACCTACAGCGCGCCCACACAGGGCTCCTCCTGACAAAAAGCAGTACCGAAGTGCCAACTTCCCAAAGTCGGTTCTGATCATAGGGCGAACGCTCAGGTTCAGTAATTTCATCCTCTGGGCTTCTCTGTCGCATTCGCCTACGCTATTGCTGCGTCCAACTAGCCCCTTTACGTATTTGGACAATTCTTCCCTTATGAACTAGCAAAGGAATAGCCAATTATGGGATGCGCTTCTAGTTCACCTGCTGACGGGCCTGCTGTTACTCAACTGGGGTGAGAGCATTGCGAATTTTCCTACCTCGCCGTTTGGTCTCCAACTTCAAGATGTCGCACAATGCTGGCGCGCTTTTTTTTGCCTGGCCAGGCCTCTACTGCCATCGATGGATTGTTTGATGAACTTTCAATACTCCTTCAATACATTGGGCTGGGGAAGGGTTACGTCGGATGGAGTTTGTTTCTGGCTCGCTTGTCCGGCTAAGCGCTTGTCTTGCTCGGAGCAGCAAGGTCGCGAAGGCTATGAAATAGTTGCAAGAAGCTTGGGTCTTCTCAAGAGAACACGTGGGCGATCAATATTTCGCTCCCTTGCCCGAACCGCTCACTTTCCTTCATGATTCCCTTGCTTCTGCTCTCGCGATTCTCCAAGCACTATCATGCCCTCCACCGCGCACCTTCATGCCCTCTACCACGCACCAGCATGCCCTCAACTCTGATGTGCAATGTGAACCCGATTACCCAATTTTGCAGAAGAGCCGCTGCCTCAGCTATTGTCAACGGCGGAGGATCTGATGCTGCCAATAAGGCGCCTCCCTCCCCTGCTGCCGCTGCTCCAGCAAGCCTGCCAGAACCGGCAGCCCAGCCTCTCTTTAACGGTCCCACGACCGGTCTTGCTCCCGTCGTTGGTACGCTTCAGACCTGCAGCTAGCTTCTTATACCTTTTCCCCCTTAGCGGCCAATCAGAGCCCCAAAGCCAGCTGTCAGCCATCACGTGACCCTGCTACCATCCTTTTAAAGGGATGCCTTGTGATGCTATTGTCAAGCCATCATATCTAGAATGAATGATGAGCCAGCTTGAGGCCCGTATTGAATCATGTATTGGATCATGTGATGGTTTGCTCCACACACATTTTCCACGTATTGATTTCTACCAAGCTTTTGTTGAACGGGAATCTCTGGCTGTGGCCCTCGCTGCAAATTTAACTTGAACTTGGTTACATGACCCCAGCCAGCAATTTGGCTGCTCACCGTCTTCTGCTGCAACATGATCAATTCGAATCAAAGCATTATTATCTAAATATACATAGCAACATGTAACTTTCAAACAAAATATTTTCAACATGTGACCGTCAAAATATGATTTGCCACATGCCACCGTCACAACATTTACATATCCTCGCCGTACATGTTGGTGAGGCACCCATACATGCAACATTTCCTGACAGCCGTTGCCGTTACTTAACCTCGTCTCACAAAAAAAATGGTTCACCTTATTACGAGGCATGAGGTTGAGGGGGCCAGTCCGTTTGCTTGCTCTGGGGCCAACCACCAATGCTAACACCTAAAGATACCTAAGCCTTCCGTTTGGATTCCTTACGCAGTAGTTACCCCGAGTGGCTTATCTGCAAGGGAACCGACACGGACTCTTGAGTCTGGAGAGAAGTCTGTGCGAAGTCGGGCGCCCAGAGAGAACGATGAAGAGAGTGATTGGGACCAGTGTTCAACCAACCAGTTTGACCTAGAAGGGGAGAATGCCGAACAAAAAGGTTGGCAATTGTGTTGAATGAGTGTGTGTGTGGGGGGGAGGGTGAATGCGACTGTGAAGCTTTGTCAGTGAATGCGACTGTGAAGCTTTGTCAGTGTTCAACCAACCAGTTTGACCTAGAAGGTGAGAATGCTGGACAAAAAGGTTGGCAATTGTTTTGAATGAGTGTGTATGTGTGGGGTGGGGTGGGTGGGGAGTGAATGCGACTGTGAAGCTTTGACAGTGTTCAACCATCCAGTTTTACCCAGAAGGGGAGAATGCTGAACACACAAGTTGGCAATTGTGTTGAATGAGTGTGTGAGTGGGGGGTGGGGGGCGGGTGGGAGTGAATGTGACTGAAGCTTTGTGTGTGTGAGGGTGATAAGCTGACAATCAGCATGCAAATTTGCTAGAGCAGTACCTGGGGTGTGGGTGGTGGTGGGTGGTGTGGGTGAGGGGGGGGGGGGGGGGGGGGGGGGGGGGGGGATGGGTGATAAGCTGACAATCAGCATGCTAAATAGCAATAGCAGTACCTGGGGCGAGGTGTGTGTGTGTGGTGTGTGCGTGTGTTTGTGGGTGGGTGGGTGGGTGGTAAGCTGACAATCAGCATGCTAAATAGCAAGAGCAGTACCTTGGTGATGGTGCTTGTGTGTGTGGGGGGTGTGGGGTGGGGGGGTTTGGGGATGTGTGGTAAGCTGACAATCAGCATGCAAAATAGCAAGAGCAGTCCCTGGGGAGTAGTGTGTTTGTGGGGGGTGGTGGTGGTGGGGGGATTATGTTTAAGGAGTGGAGTGAATGGGAAGGAGAGAATGCATAAAGTTGGGAATAATAAAGAAGGAGACAATGCAAAGGTTGGGAATATTGTTTGTCGGTAACTTCTTGGAAATGTGTATTTTTGACTAAGTAGTCTAGAAACCTAGGTGTGGTCACATGCCGGAAGCTAATTGTTGCTAAGTTGGTAAGGGGGTCGTAAGACACGTCAATTATGTCAATTGCTTTGCCCCCCGGGCTAGATGCCTCCCTGAGATGTTAAATGAGTGGAGTGAATTGGAAGCTTTGCTTTGTGTGTGTTTGTGTGCGTATTGAGGGGGTGGTGTGTGTGCCTATCCCTTTCTCCCCTGACCTCATCCTGACCTCACCCTTCACCCCCCCTGATCTCACCCTGACCTCACCCTTTTACCCCCCAATCTCACCCTGACCTCACCCTTTTCCCCCTGGCCTCACCCTGACCTCACCCTTTCCCCCCCGACCTCACCCTTTTACCCCCCAATCTCACCCTGACCTCACCCTTTTACCCCTGGCCTCACCCAGACCTCACCCTTTTACCCCCCAATCTCACCCTGACCTCACCCTTTGTCGCGCAGCTGCTGAACCAGCCCTCATTGACAGTGTGCTGGAGAAGGTCGCCCACACCTTGTATGCTGAGCAGAATATTGACTACAAGTGAGTTCCAGCCTTTTATTTGGCACTTCCATAGGCTTAACCTACTCTTTTCCTCTTGGCTACATGCGCCAAAGTAATGAGGCATGGCGGCATGCCTAGTAAACAGTGTCCTATGGTTAGGGATAGGCCATATGATATCATATGATACCATGTCATCATACGATATCATATGATGCCGGCAGTCTGACTAGGCTAAAGTTACCATTTATATACAAAATCATATGATGCAATTTGTATGATATTATATGATATAATACTCGCCTTTGGTCAACATCATATGTTGTTCCGATCCCTACCTGTGGTACCTGCTCTGGGGTCCAGAGCATAGCTTTTCTTTTCGTTTCAGAAAGTGGATCTTCTAGTAGCGATCAGAGAATTGGTGTCTTTCGAATTTGCGCTCCTGGGAAGCAATTTTGGGTATGTTGGGCCGAAGGGCTGGCCCGGGAGGTTTGGGGGGCGAGGCCGAGATTGGAGTCTCATGGTAGCGGTAGGTCTGGTCAAAACAGGGTCCCAGGTAGCGAACGCTACTGGTAGCAGAACAAAGCTCTGGCCCAGAGCAGTGCAGGGGGTACTTGAATTAAAGGTACTTGTATTTGAAGTGCTTTTTGGCGGAGCTCCCTCTTCAAGGGGGCGGGAGCCTCCAGGGTTACCCATTTGCCCGTCCGACCATTCGTCTGACCAAGACGAAGCTTGACACGTCAGCCAACGGTGTCGTAACTAACTCGCTTCCAATGCCACCTGTCGCTCCGTCGCGAACACCTCTCCGCTGCATAGAACTTGTTTACAGGGCTTTCATTTAAGGCGCTAGTGAGAGAAAGCCTGTTGGGGTTACTTTATGGGGGGCAAACAGGCTGCTAGTAGCGCATCAAAGCTTCTAGGATAACTATGGTGCTACGTAAAGACACTGGTTCCTTTCCTTGTAAAAATAACCTTGGTGAGTATTCATGAGATCAGGGACTGAAGGAGGTCAGGGACTGAAGGAGGTCTTTGGGACCCTTTTCTGCTCCCCTGCGGCACTCCTCTCACCCACAAGGCACCTTTTCAAGCCAGGGATGAGCATCAACCAATTGTGTCAAAGATGTGTCAAAACTTCTACACGATTCTTTGAAAATATATACGTATACGATGCTGAGCCCACACCTGAATCCCGTTTTCCTTTTTCCTCCCATCCCCGCCCAGAGAGACATCCACCCTGCGCATTGACAAGGTTAAGGGCTGCATGTTCGTGAACCAGTACCTGGTCGTCAAGTTCCTGGGGAGAGGCGCCTGCGGCAAGGTGTTCCTGTGCTTAAACACGCTAGACATGAGGCTCTATGCCATGAAGACAGTTCGCAAGGTGGACCTGGAGAGCGCACAGTCAGCGCAAGCAAACGCTAAGAAGCGGAACCCGATGGATGACCTGAAGAGGGAGATCATGATTATGAGGAAGATGAAGCACAACCACATTGTGGTACGTGCTGTTGCAGCAGCATTAGTAAAGTTATATATTTGTATTCATTATATTTTTGTTCTCTTCCGATAACTTATCAATCAGTGTAATTATACTTGAAATTACAAACAATTGCATAGTGACAAGCATACCTATTATTGCCTGGAGAGCGCCCAGTCAGCGCAAGCAAATGCCAAGAAGCGAAACCTGATGGATGACCTAAAGAGGGAGATCATGATTATGAGGAAGATGAAGCACAACCACATCGTGGTACGTGCTGTCAGGGCAGCATTAGTGAAGTCTGCAGTGGTGTGAACATCGGTTGTGTAGTGGTGTGTGTGTGGTGGTGTGCATAGTGTGTATAGACCTAGCCATGTTGGTTTGTGCAGCGGGAGTGTTCAAGTGTGTGCAGCAAACGCACATTGCGGTACTTATGCCACTGGTCCTCATTAAGCATTAGTACTGATTAAGCATGTTATTATAACCCCTTTCAGTGATATACATTGGTCTAGTGGTAGACCAAATCACTTTGCGGATGAAGAGTCGGCGGTTCAATTCCCCCTTCGGTCGCTCTTGGCGTTGCAGTTCGTTGTCAACCGCGATGGTAGCTTGTCCAGTTGAGGTAGAAGACCGCTCCCTATCCGCGTACAACGGGCTCCCTTAACACCACGCCCCACCAGGCGTTATCATTACATGTTATTTATGGAGCTTTTCCTTCAATTCTGGTAACTCATATATCATTATTACTCTACCTAATTGCAGCAGCATTAGTAGACATTACATTAGCAAATATTGATATTTTTATGACATAATTGCAAATGTACATATTATTGCCTGGAGAGTGCCCAATCGGCGCAAGCTAACGCCAAGAAGCAAAACCCGATGGACAACCTGAAGAGGGAGATCATGATGACGAGGAAGATGAAGCACAACCACATTGTGATGCGTGCTGTTGCGGCAGATGTGCTGTTCCGGAGAAAGATGATTATTTTTATTAATGAGCTTTTCGTTCTCTTCCGCTAACTTTTCTATCATTACAACATATTACCTGGAAAGGGGGGGGGGGGGGGGGGGGGGGGGCAGAAAAAGTTAAAGCCATCCCAAAAGGTTTTCTGACAATCTTCTGCAAGCCACCACCCAACCAACCCATCATGTCCCCACCAACCAGGTGCTGAGTGAAGTCATTGATGATCCCGCTGGTAGCAAGCTGCTCTTGGTCATGGAGTTCATGGAGGGGGGGCCAGTCCTAACCAGAGATGCCCTTGAGAAGCGTGAGAAGCTTCCTGAATCATTAGCTCTGCATTACTTCCGAGATATGTTGAAGGTAGGCATATCCTCTGATTAGTTGGATCATTAGCTCTGCATTACTTTCATGATATGTTGTAGCTAGACGTATCCTCTGATTAGTTGGATCATTAGCTCTGCATTACTTTCATGATATGTTGTAGCTAGACGTATCCTCTGATTAGTTGAATCATTAGCTCTGCATTACTTTCATGATATGTTGTAGCTAGGCGTTTCCTCTGATTACTTGAATCATTAGCTCTGCATTACTTTCATGATATGTTGTAGCTAGGCGTATCCTCTGATTAGTTGAATCATTAGCTCTGCATTACTTCCATGATATGTTGTAGCTAGGCATATCCTCAGATTAGTTGAATCATTAGCTCTGCATTACTTCGGAGATATGTTGAAGGTAGGCATGGCCTCTGTTTAGTTGAATCATTAGCTGTGCATTACTTCCGAGATATGTTGTAGCTAGGCGTATCCTCTGATTAGTTGAATCATTAGCTCTGCATTACTTCCATGATATGTTTTAGCTAGGCACATCCCCTGATTAGTTAGAGCCCATGCATAATATACAGCAATCGCAAATGCTTATCCTCGAGATAGTTCAAGCAATATGCAATAACTGTAATGTTTGTACTCAGAATTAGTTGGAGCAATGTATAACATAAAACAATCAAAAATACTAATCCTCAAGATAGTTGAAGCAATACACAATAACTGTAATGTATGTAATCAAAAGTAGTTGGAGCAATGTATAATATAAAAAAATTGAAAATACTTGTCCTCACAACAGTTGAAACAATATAAATAACTGTAATGTATTTCATTAAAAGTAGTTGGAGCAATGTATAATATAAAACAATTGAAAATACTTGTCCTCACAACAGTAGAAGCAATATAAATGACTGTAATGTATGTAATCAAAAGTAGTTGAAGAAATGTATAATATAAAACAATTGAAAATACTTGTCCTCACAACAGTAGAAGCAATATAAATGACTGTAATGTATGCAATCAAAAGTAGTTGGAGCAATGTATAATATAAAACAATTGAAAATACTTGTCCTCACAATAGTTGAAACAATATAAATGACTGTAATGTATGCAATCACAAGTAGTTGGAGCAATGTATAATTTAAAACAATCAAAAATAATTATCGTCAAGATAGTTGAAGCAATATACAATAACTGTAATGTTTGTCATCAAAAGGAGTTGGCGCAATGTATAATCTAAAACGACCGCAAATTCTTATCGTCAAGATAGTTGAAGCCATTATGCAATAACTGTAATGTTTGTCATCAAAAGGAGTTGGCGCAATGTATAATCTAAAACGACCGCAAATTCTTATCGTCAAGATAGTGGAAGCAATATACAATAACTGAAATGCATGTTATCAAAAGTAGTTTGAGCAGTGTATAATGTACGATGACATGAAGCCGGAGAACCAACCCAACACCACATATAACCCAACCCAACCCTACCCTACCCCCCATAGGCATTGGACTACCTACACACCCACAAGTTAGTGATGGTGACCTGAAGCCCAAGAACCAACCCAACACTGCATCTAACCAAACCCTACCCTACCCTACCCTACCCTACCCTACCCCGCCCCACATAGGCATTGGATTGCCTGCACACTCACAAGGCTGTGCATGGTGACCTGAAGCCCGAGAACGAACCCAGCCCCACATCCGACCGAACCCAACCCAACCCTACCCTACCCCCCATAGGCATTGGACTACCTACACACCCACAAGGTAGTGCACGGTGACCTGAAGCCCAAGAACCAACCCAACACCGCATCTAACCAAACCCTACCCTACCCTACCCCGCCCCACATAGGCATTGGATTGCCTGCACACTCACAAGGCTGTGCATGGTGACCTGAAGCCCGAGAACGAACCCAACGCCACATCCGACCAAACCCAACCCAACCCTACCCTACCCCCCATAGGCATTGGACTACCTACACACCCATAAGGTTGTGCACGGTGACCTTAAGCCCGAGAACGTGCTGATGGGAGCAATGGGTGATGTGAAGCTCTCAGACTTCGGCTGTTCCAAGGTGTTTGCCACAGGGAACGAATACTTAGAGCGCTGCAACGGCACACCTGCTTTCCTGGCCCCCGAGATGATGAAGCCTAACACAAGATACAGGTATGTATGTATGTATGTATGTATGTATGTATGTATGTATGTTACAGTCCAGGAGTACCTAGAGCGCTGCAACAGCACACCTGCTTTCCTGGCCCCCGAGATGATGAAGCCTAACACAAGATACAGGTATGTATGTATGTTACAGTCCAGGAGTACCTAGAGCGCTGCAACAGCACACCTGCTTTCCTGGCCCCAGAGATGATAGAGCCTAACACTAGATACTAGATACAGGGAAGTATGTTTTCATGTGACAACACTAACAGACCTCATTGATACGAGCACCTTAGGCGCATACCTGTTTTGTTCATTCAGCTTGTCGGCTGCTCCAAGGTGTTTGCCACAGGAAACGAGTTCTGCAATGGCACACCTGCTTTCCTGCCTCCCGAGATGGTGAAGCCTAACACAAGATGCATGCATGCATGTATGTATGTTACAGTCCAGGGGTGGCCAAAACGGCTAAAGGGACTTGCCCAACCACTATAACTACAACTACTGCAAGAAGAATGAGGGAATGAGTACTTCGAGTACTGCAATGGCACACCTGCTTTCCTGGCCCCAGAGATGGTGAAGCCTAACACAAGATACAAGCATGCATGTATGTATGTATATTACAGTCCAGGGGTGGCCAAGAACCTCAAGGGAATTGGCCCAACCACTATAACCACCACTACTGCAAGGAGGATGAGGGAATGAGTACGTAGACCACTGCAACAGGGTAATTCAAAGCGCGCGCTTTTGAGCTTTTGAGTGCTGACTTTTTGACCCCCTCTGCGCTTTAAGCGCAGTTCTTTGCAACCCCTTGTGGGCGCTGCAAGCAAATTTTGCGCTTTTTGCACTACAAAGCGCAGTTTTTTTGTTCTCAAGTGCGCTAAAGCGCTGGCCAATTTGGGCATTTGAAGTACCCTGCACTGCAATGGAACAAGTGCTTTCCTGGCTCCTGACCTGGTGAAGCCTGGCGCATGATACAGGCACAAGAATGATGACGATGATGATGATGATGATGACGACACATTTTTTCCCGGTGCTCTACTGGAATCCAAATGTGTTGCAGCTGGATGCCTAAAACCCAAACCTTCAAGGATATCGTACTTGACAACCCTAAACCCTGAAGGATGTCGTTCTTGACAACCCTAAACAATATTGTACTTGACAACCCTAAACTCTAAACAATATTGTACTTGACAACCCTAAACCCTAAAGGATATCATACTTGACAACCCTAAACCCTAAAGGATATTGTACTTGACAACCCTAAACTCTAATCAATATCTTACTTGACAACCCTAAACCCTAAAGGATATCGTACTTGACATCCGTAACCAATATTGTACTTGACAACACTAAACCCTAAACAATATCGTACTTGACATCCGTAACCAATATTGTACTTGACAACCCTTAACCCTAAACAATATCGTACTTGACAACCCTATTCATTTTTGCAGGGGCCGGCCAACCGATGTGTACACGCTGGGAGCTTGCTTGTATACCAACCAGCCAACCATTTTGACAACCAACCAACCAACCATTTTGATAACCAACCAACCAACCATTTTGATACCCTATTCACTTGTGCAGGGGCTGGCCAACCGATGTGTATGTGCTGGGAGCTTGCTTATATACCAACCAACCACTTTGGCAACCAACCTGCCAATTTGAAACCCTATTCATTTGTGTAGAGGCCGGCCAATATGTGTGAACACGCTGGGAGCTTGCTTATATACCAACCAACCACTTTGGCAACCAACCTGCCAATTTGAAACCCTATTCGTTTGTGTAGAGGCCGGCCAATATATGTGTACACGCTGGGAGCTTGCTTATATACCAACCAACCACTTTGGCAACCAACCTGCCAATTTGAAACCCTATTCATTTGTGTAGGGCCGGCCAACATATGTGTACACGCTGGGAGCTTGCTTATATACCAACCAACCACTTTGGCAACCAACCTGCCAATTTGAAACCCTATTCATTTGTGTAGGGGCCGGCCAACATATGTGTACACGCTGGGAGCTTGCTTATATACCAACCAACCACTTTGGCAAACCAACCTGCCAATTTGAAACCCTATTCATTTGTGTAGGGGCCGGCCAACATATGTGTACACGCTGGGAGCTTGCTTATATACCAAACCAACCACTTTGGCAACCAACCTGCCAATTTGAAACCCTATTCATTTGTGTAGGGGCCGGCCAACATATGTGTACACGCTGGGAGCTTGCTTATATACCAACCAACCACTTTGGCAACAACCTGCCAATTTGAAACCCTATTCATTTGTGTAGGGGCCGGCCAACATATGTGTACACGCTGGGAGCTTGCTTATATACCAACCAACCACTTTGGCAACCAACCTGCCAATTTGAAACCCTATTCATTTGTGTAGGGGCCGGCCAACATATGTGTACACGCTGGGAGCTTGCTTATATACCAACCAACCACTTTGGCAACCAACCTGCCAATTTGAAACCCTATTCATTTGTGTAGGGGCCCGGCCAACATATGTGTACACGCTGGGAGCTTGCTTATATACCAACCAACCACTTTGGCAACCAACCTGCCAATTTGAAACCCTATTCATTTGTGTAGGGGCCGGCCAACATATGTGTACACGCTGGGAGCTTGCTTATATACCAACCAACCACTTTGGCAACCAACCTGCCAATTTGAAACCCTATTCATTTGTGTAGGGGCCGGCCAACATATGTGTACACGCTGGGAGCTTGCTTATATACCAACCAACCCACTTTGGCAACCAACCTGCCAATTTGAAACCCTATTCATTTGTGTAGGGGCCGGCCAACATATGTGTACACGCTGGGAGCTTGCTTATATACCAACCAACCACTTTGGCAACCAACCTGCCAATTTGAAACCCTATTCATTTGTGTAGGGGCCGGCCAACATATGTGTACACGCTGGGAGCTTGCTTATATACCAACCAACCACTTTGGCAACCAACCTGCCAATTTGAAACCCTATTCATTTGTGTAGGGGCCGGCCAACATATGTGTACACGCTGGGAGCTTGCTTATATACCAACCAACCACTTTGGCAACCAACCTGCCAATTTGAAACCCTATTCATTTGTGTAGGGGCCGGCCAACATATGTGTACACGCTGGGAGCTTGCTTATATACCAACCAACCACTTTGGCAACCAACCTGCCAATTTGAAACCCTATTCATTTGTGTAGGGGCCGGCCAACATATGTGTACACGCTGGGAGCTTGCTTATATACCAACCAACCACTTTGGCAACCAACCTGCCAATTTGAAACCCTATTCATTTGTGTAGGGGCCGGCCAACATATGTGTACACGCTGGGAGCTTGCTTATATACCAACCAACCACTTTGGCAACCAACCTGCCAATTTGAAACCCTATTCATTTGTGTAGGGGCCGGCCAAATATGTGTACACGCTGGGAGCTTGCTTATATACCAACCAACCACTTTGGCAACCAACCTGCCAATTTGAAACCCTATTCATTTGTGTTATGTGTACACTCTGGGAGCTTGCTTATATACCAACCAACCACTTTGGCAACCAACCTGCCAATTTGATCTTATTCATTTGTGTGGCCAACATATGTGTACACGCTGGAGCTTGCTTATATACCAACCAACCACTTTGGCAACCAACCTGCCAATTTGAAACCCTATTCATTTGTGTAGGGGCCGGCCAACATATGTGTACACGCTGGGAGCTTGCTTATATACCAACCAACCACTTTGGCAACCAACCTGCCAATTTGAAACCCTATTCATTTGTGTAGCGGCCAACATATGTGTACACGCTGGAGCTTGCTTATATACCAACCAACCACTTTGGCAACCAACCTGCCAATTTGAAACCCTATTCATTTGTGTAGGGGCCGGCCAACATATGTGTACACGCTGGAGCTTGCTTATATACCAACCAACCACTTTGGCAACCAACCTGCCAATTTGAAACCCTATTCATTTGTGTAGGGGCCGGCCAACATATGTGTACACGCTGGGAGCTTGCTTATATACCAACCAACCACTTTGGCAACCAACCTGCCAATTTGAAACCCTATTCATTTGTGTAGGGGCCGGCCAATATATGTGTACACGCTGGGAGCTTGCTTATATACCAACCAACCACTTTGGCAACCAACCTGCCAATTTGAAACCCTATTCATTTGTGTAGAGGCCGGCCAACATATGTGTACACGCTGGGAGCTTGCTTATATACCAACCAACCACTTTGGCAACCAACCTGCCAATTTGAAAACCCTATTCATTTGTGTAGGGGCCGGCCAACATATGTGTACACGCTGGGAGCTTGCTTATATACCAACCAACCACTTTGGCAACCAACCTGCCAATTTGAAACCCTATTCATTTGTGTAGGGGCCGGCCAACATATGTGTACACGCTGGGAGCTTGCTTATATACCAACCAACCACTTTGGCAACCAACCTGCCAATTTGAAACCCTATTCATTTGTGTAGGGGCCGGCCAACATATGTGTACACGCTGGGAGCTTGCTTATATACCAACCAACCACTTTGGCAACCAACCTGCCAATTTGAAACCCTATTCATTTGTGTAGGGGCCGGCCAACATATGTGTACACGCTGGGAGCTTGCCTTATATACCAACCAACCACTTTGGCAACCAACCTGCCAATTTGAAACCCTATTCATTTGTGTAGGGGCCGGCCAACATATGTGTACACGCTGGGAGCTTGCTTATATACCAACCAACCACTTTGGCAACCAACCTGCCAATTTGAAACCCTATTCATTTGTGTAGGGCCGGCCAATATATGTGTACACGCTGGGAGCTTGCTTATATACCAACCAACCACTTTGGCAACCAACCTGCCAATTTGAAACCCTATTCATTTGTGTAGGGGCCGGCCAACATATGTGTACACGCTGGGAGCTTGCTTATATACCAACCAACCACTTTTGGCAACCAACCTGCCAATTTGAAACCCTATTCATTTGTGTAGGGGCCGGCCAACATATGTGTACACGCTGGGAGCTTGCTTATATACCAACCAACCACTTTGGCAACCAACCTGCCAATTTGAAACCCTATTCATTTGTGTAGGGGCCGGCCAATATATGTGTACACGCTGGGAGCTTGCTTATATACCAACCAACCACTTTGGCAACCAACCTGCCAATTTGAAACCCTATTCATTTGTGTAGGGGCCGGCCAACATATGTGTACACGCTGGGAGCTTGCTTATATACCAACCAACCACTTTGGCAACCAACCTGCCAATTTGAAACCCTATTCATTTGTGTAGGGGCCGGCCAACATATGTGTACACGCTGGGAGCTTGCTTATATACCAAACCAACCACTTTGGCAACCAACCTGCCAATTTGAAACCCTATTCATTTGTGTAGGGGCGGCCAACATATGTGTACACGCTGGGAGCTTGCTTATATACCAACCAACACTTTGGCAACCAACCTGCCAATTGAAACCCTATTCATTTGTGTAGGGGCCGGCCAACATATGTGTACACGCTGGGAGCTTGCTTATATACCAACCAACCACTTTGGCAACCAACCTGCCAATTTGAAACCCTATTCATTTGTGTAGGGGCCGGCCAACATATGTGTACACGCTGGGAGCTTGCTTATATACCAACCAACCACTTTGGCAACCAACCTGCCAATTTGAAACCCTATTCATTTGTGTAGGGGCCGGCCAACATATGTGTACACGCTGGGAGCTTGCTTATATACCAACCAACCACTTTGGCAACCAACCTGCCAATTTGAAACCCTATTCATTTGTGTAGGGGCCGGCCAACATATGTGTACACGCTGGGAGCTTGCTTATATACCAACCAACCCCTTTGGCAACCAACCTGCCAATTTGAAACCCTATTCATTTGTGTAGGGGCCGGCCAACATATGTGTACACGCTGGGAGCTTGCTTATATACCAACCAACCACTTTGGCAACCAACCTGCCAATTTGAAACCCTATTCATTTTGTGTAGGGGCCGGCCAACATATGTGTACACGCTGGGAGCTTGCTTATATACCAACCAACCACTTTGGCAACCAACCTGCCAATTTGAAACCCTATTCATTTGTGTAGGGGCCGGCCAACATATGTGTACACGCTGGGAGCTTGCTTATATACCAACCAACCACTTTGGCAACCAACCTGCCAATTTGAAACCCTATTCATTTGTGTAGGGGCCGGCCAACATATGTGTACACGCTGGGAGCTTGCTTATATACCAACCAACCACTTTGGCAACCAACCTGCCAATTTGAAACCCTATTCATTTGTGTAGGGGCCGGCCAACATATGTGTACACGCTGGGAGCTTGCTTATATACCAACCAACCACTTTGGCAACCAACCTGCCAATTTGAAACCCTATTCATTTGTGTAGGGGCCGGCCAACATATGTGTACACGCTGGGAGCTTGCTTATATACCAACCAACCACTTTGGCAACCAACCTGCCAATTTGAAACCCTATTCATTTGTGTAGGGGCCGGCCAACATATGTGTACACGCTGGGAGCTTGCTTATATACCAACCAACCACTTTGGCAACCAACCTGCCAATTTGAAACCCTATTCATTTGTGTAGGGGCCGGCCAACATATGTGTACACGCTGGGAGCTTGCTTATATACCAACCAACCACTTTGGCAACCAACCTGCCAATTTGAAACCCTATTCATTTGTGTAGGGGCCGGCCAACATATGTGTACACGCTGGGAGCTTGCTTATATTACCAACCAACCACTTTGGCAACCAACCTGCCAATTTGAAACCCTATTCATTTGTGTAGGGGCCGGCCAACATATGTGTACACGCTGGGAGCTTGCTTATATACCAACCAACCACTTTGGCAACCAACCTGCCAATTTGAAACCCTATTCATTTGTGTAGGGGCCGGCCAACATATGTGTACACGCTGGGAGCTTGCTTATATACCAACCAACCACTTTGGCAACCAACCTGCCAATTTGAAACCCTATTCATTTGTGTAGGGGCCGGCCAACATATGTGTACACGCTGGGAGCTTGCTTATATACCAACCAACCACTTTGGCAACCAACCTGCCAATTTGAAACCCTATTCATTTGTGTAGAGGCCGGCCAACATATGTGTACACGCTGGGAGCTTGCTTATATACCAACCAACCACTTTGGCAACCAACCTGCCAATTTGAAACCCTATTCATTTGTGTAGGGGCCGGCCAACATATGTGTACACGCTGGGAGCTTGCTTATATACCAACCAACCACTTTGGCAACCAACCTGCCAATTTGAAACCCTATTCATTTGTGTAGGGGCCGGCCAACATATGTGTACACGCTGGGAGCTTGCTTATATACCAACCAACCACTTTGGCAACCAACCTGCCAATTTGAAACCCTATTCATTTGTGTAGGGGCCGGCCAACATATGTGTACACGCTGGAGCTTGCTTATATACCAACCAACCACTTTGGCAAACCAACCTGCCAATTTGAAACCCTATTCATTTGTGTAGGGGCCGGCCAACATATGTGTACACGCTGGGAGCTTGCTTATATACCAACCAACCACTTTGGCAACCAACCTGCCAATTTGAAACCCTATTCATTTGTGTAGGGGCCGGCCAACATATGTGTACACGCTGGGAGCTTGCTTATATACCAACCAACCACTTTGGCAACCAACCTGCCAATTTGAAACCCTATTCGTTTGTGTAGGGGCCGGCCAACATATGTGTACACGCTGGGAGCTTGCTTATATACCAACCAACCACTTTGGCAACCAACCTGCCAATTTGAAACCCTATTCATTTGTGTAGGGCCGGCCAACATATGTGTACACGCTGGGAGCTTGCTTATATACCAACCAACCACTTTGGCAACCAACCTGCCAATTTGAAACCCTATTCATTTGTGTAGGGGCCGGCCAACATATGTGTACACGCTGGGAGCTTGCTTATATACCAACCAACCACTTTGGCAACCAACCTGCCAATTTGAAACCCTATTCATTTGTGTAGGGGCCGGCCAACATATGTGTACACGCTGGGAGCTTGCTTATATACCAACCAACCACTTTGGCAACCAACCTGCCAATTTGAAACCCTATTCATTTGTGTAGGGGCCGGCCAACATATGTGTACACGCTGGGAGCTTGCTTATATACCAACCAACCACTTTGGCAACCAACCTGCCAATTTGAAACCCTATTCATTTGTGTAGGGGCCGGCCAACATATGTGTACACGCTGGGAGCTTGCTTATATACCAACCAACCACTTTGGCAACCAACCTGCCAATTTGAAACCCATTCATTTGTGTAGGGGCCGGCCAACATATGTGTACACGCTGGGAGCTTGCTTATATACCAACCAACCACTTTGGCAACCAACCTGCCAATTTGAAACCCTATTCATTTGTGTAGGGGCCGGCCAACATATGTGTACACGCTGGGAGCTTGCTTATATACCAACCAACCACTTTGGCAACCAACCTGCCAATTTGAAAACCCTATTCATTTGTGTAGGGGCCGGCCAACATATGTGTACACGCTGGGAGCTTGCTTATATACCAACCAACCACTTTGGCAACCAACCTGCCAATTTGAAACCCTATTCATTTGTGTAGGGGCCGGCCAACATATGTGTACACGCTGGGAGCTTGCTTATATACCAACCAACCACTTTGGCAACCAACCTGCCAATTTGAAACCCTATTCATTTGTGTAGGGGCCGGCCAACATATGTGTACACGCTGGGAGCTTGCTTATATACCAACCAACCACTTTGGCAACCAACCTGCCAATTTGAAACCCTATTCATTTGTGTAGGGGCCGGCCAACATATGTGTACACGCTGGGAGCTTGCTTATATACCAACCAACCACTTTGGCAACCAACCTGCCAATTTGAAACCCTATTCATTTGTGTAGGGGCCGGCCAACATATGTGTACACGCTGGGAGCTTGCTTATATACCAACCAACCACTTTGGCAACCAACCTGCCAATTTGAAACCCTATTCATTTGTGTAGGGGCCGGCCAACATATGTGTACACGCTGGGAGCTTGCTTATATACCAACCAACCACTTTGGCAACCAACCTGCCAATTTGAAACCCTATTCATTTGTGTAGGGGCCGGCCAACATATGTGTACACGCTGGGAGCTTGCTTATATACCAACCAACCACTTTGGCAACCAACCTGCCAATTTGAAACCCTATTCATTTGTGTAGGGGCCGGCCAACATATGTGTACACGCTGGGAGCTTGCTTATATACCAACCAACCACTTTGGCAACCAACCTGCCAATTTGAAACCCTATTCATTTGTGTAGGGGCCGGCCAACATATGTGTACACGCTGGGAGCTTGCTTATATACCAACCAACCACTTTGGCAACCAACCTGCCAATTTGAAACCCTATTCATTTGTGTAGGGGCCGGCCAACATATGTGTACACGCTGGGAGCTTGCTTATATACCAACCAACCACTTTGGCAACCAACCTGCCAATTTGAAACCCTATTCATTTGTGTAGGGGCCGGCCAACATATGTGTACACGCTGGGAGCTTGCTTATATACCAACCAACCACTTTGGCAACCAACCTGCCAATTTGAAACCCTATTCATTTGTGTAGGGGCCGGCCAACATATGTGTACACGCTGGGAGCTTGCTTATATACCAACCAACCACTTTGGCAACCAACCTGCCAATTTGAAACCCTATTCATTTGTGTAGGGGCCGGCCAACATATGTGTACACGCTGGGAGCTTGCTTATATACCAACCAACCACTTTGGCAACCAACCTGCCAATTTGAAACCCTATTCATTTGTGTAGGGGCCGGCCAACATATGTGTACACGCTGGGAGCTTGCTTATATACCAACCAACCACTTTGGCAACCAACCTGCCAATTTGAAACCCTATTCATTTGTGTAGGGGCCGGCCAACATATGTGTACACGCTGGGAGCTTGCTTATATACCAACCAACCACTTTGGCAACCAACCTGCCAATTTGAAACCCTATTCATTTGTGTAGGGGCCGGCCAACATATGTGTACACGCTGGGAGCTTGCTTATATACCAACCAACCACTTTGGCAACCAACCTGCCAATTTGAAACCCTATTCATTTGTGTAGGGGCCGGCCAACATATGTGTACACGCTGGGAGCTTGCTTATATACCAACCAACCACTTTGGCAACCAACCTGCCAATTTGAAACCCTATTCATTTGTGTAGGGGCCGGCCAACATATGTGTACACGCTGGGAGCTTGCTTATATACCAACCAACCACTTTGGCAACCAACCTGCCAATTTGAAACCCTATTCATTTGTGTAGGGGCCGGCCAACATATGTGTACACGCTGGGAGCTTGCTTATATACCAACCAACCACTTTGGCAACCAACCTGCCAATTTGAAACCCTATTCATTTGTGTAGGGGCCGGCCAACATATGTGTACACGCTGGGAGCTTGCTTATATACCAACCAACCACTTTGGCAACCAACCTGCCAATTTGAAACCCTATTCATTTGTGTAGGGGCCGGCCAACATATGTGTACACGCTGGGAGCTTGCTTATATACCAACCAACCCACTTTGGCAACCAACCTGCCAATTTGAAACCCTATTCATTTGTGTAGGGGCCGGCCAACATATGTGTACACGCTGGGAGCTTGCTTATATACCAACCAACCACTTTGGCAACCAACCTGCCAATTTGAAACCCTATTCATTTGTGTAGGGGCCGGCCAACATATGTGTACACGCTGGGAGCTTGCTTATATACCAACCAACCACTTTGGCAACCAACCTGCCAATTTGAAACCCTATTCATTTGTGTAGGGGCCGGCCAACATATGTGTACACGCTGGGAGCTTGCTTATATACCAACCAACCACTTTGGCAACCAACCTGCCAATTTGAAACCCTATTCATTTGTGTAGGGGCCGGCCAACATATGTGTACACGCTGGGAGCTTGCTTATATACCAACCAACCACTTTGGCAACCAACCTGCCAATTTGAAACCCTATTCATTTGTGTAGGGGCCGGCCAACATATGTGTACACGCTGGGAGCTTGCTTATATACCAACCAACCACTTTGGCAACCAACCTGCCAATTTGAAACCCTATTCATTTGTGTAGGGGCCGGCCAACACATGTGTACACGCTGGGAGCTTGCTTATATACCAACCAACCACTTTGGCAACCAACCTGCCAATTTGAAACCCTATTCATTTGTGTAGGGGCCGGCCAACATATGTGTACACGCTGGGAGCTTGCTTATATACCAACCCAACCACTTTGGCAACCAACCTTCCAATTTGAAACCCTATTCATTTGTGTAGGGGCCGGCCAACATATGTGTACACGCTGGGAGCTTGCTTATATACCAACCAACCACTTTGGCAACCAACCTGCCAATTTGAAACCCTATTCATTTGTGTAGGGGCCGGCCAACATATGTGTACACGCTGGGAGCTTGCTTATATACCAACCAACCACTTTGGCAACCAACCTGCCAATTTGAAACCCTATTCATTTGTGCAGGGGCCGGCCAACATATGTGTACACGCTGGGAGCTTGCTTATATACCAACCAACCACTTTGGCAACCAACCTGCCAATTTGAAACCCTATTCATTTGTGTAGGGGCTGGCCAACATATGTGTACACGCTGGGAGCTTGCTTATATACCAACCAACCCCTTTGGCAACCAACCTGCCAATTTGAAACCCTATTCATTTGTGTAGGGGCCGGCCAACATATGTGTACACGCTGGGAGTTAACGTTATCGGTTTTGTTCTGCGCAATTGCGTAACCGGGCGCAAGTTGTCGGTGTGAGAGGGGAAGTGGGTCAGAGTGTATTGGGGAGGCGACAGTTTGGAGGGAGGAGAGGTGAGCGGTGAGGCGGTTCAGGGACCGTTTGTGGTGTTTAGTAACTTTGTGTTAGGTGATAAGAGAGAGATCTGTAGTGCTGACAAGGTGAGTTTCCATGGGGGTGACCAGGTCATGGTATGAATAGATGGCCAGGTCATGGAATGGAGTCATGAGTGATACAGGGATTGCCTGTGGAGGGAGAGGAAGAGAGTGTATGTTAAGTTTGTCAAGAAGTTCTGTGTCATTCCAAGAAATTGTTGTCAGATTTTTTAATAATTTCCAGCTGGCGGGCTAGGGACATATACTTAAGTTGCTTGCGGGATAGAGAGAGAGGATCTAGAGTGGTCATGGTGGAAGTTGATTTATTAAGGAGAGCTCTAGTGAGGATTCCCAGGTGACCTTGGTCGTTCATGGACTGGGTGAGGGCTGTTGCAGTAATCTGGGTGTATTCAGTGAGTAGGGAGGGCACCCCTAGTCCTGCCTCTGTTTTAGGGAGGTGGAGTGCTCTTGTCGGAAAAGATCTGGGAAGGGAGCAACAGAGTTTAACTGTTTTTAATACTGCTCTGTCAATGACGTGAATGTCGGTTAGTGAGAAGGGAGCTACTATCATGGGGTATTTAATAGCTGCTCTGACACATTGTGAAATTATTCGTAAGCATTGGGTGGGGGTTGCCCTGTTTTTTAGCTTTGGTGAGGATACTCAGTCCTTTATTGTGAATGGTTTCAATAGTAGAGTGGAGTTGAGTTTTCCAATTTAAGGTAAGTGAGATGTGAACCCCCAAGTATTTGTAGGCTTGGTCAGGCGGCTGGTAGGTAGCATAGGAGTTTCCTAGTGGAATTTTATCTAGCCTTTGTTTGAGAGTGTTGTTGTGAGTAGGTTGAGAGGGGTGTGATTTGTGGAGTATGCCACTGACCACACATTTGGTGGCGTTAAGAGGAATGCCCGACCAGATGCTAAAAGTTTGAACTTTACCACATTGGATGCGAAGGTCCTCTGAGCTGCCGGTTAGGACAGCAGTGTCGTCAGCATACCCCAAGCTGCTGGTGTGGTGTTCATCTGCTGTTTTGGAGGGTAGGGATGCTGCTCTGTATCCTCGTCCCCCAGAACGGAGCCATCTGTGTAGGGGTTCTAGAAAGATAATGAAGAGTAGGGGGGAGAGAGTATCCCCCTGGATGGTGCCCCTAGTGATGGGATGGGGAGCCAGGTGTATTGTTAAGGAGAAAATGTGTAGTAGAGTTTGTGTAGATTCCTTTAATAGTGTCTATAGTGTCGTGGGTGTAACCCAAGCTGTGCATGATGCAGAGAAGTTTTTGGTGATCAATCATGTTAAAAGCAGAGCTAAAGTCGAAGTAGGCAGCATAGAGGTCCTGGTGGAAGAGGGCAGCGTCCTCAATGTTGTGGAGTAGGTTCAAGAGTTGTCTATAGGTACTTTTGTCTTTTCTGAAACCTTCTTGGCAGGCGCTAAGAATGTGGTTGGTTTCAGAGTAGGTAGTAATAGTGTTAGTAACAAGGGAGGTCCAGAGTTTGGCTACAGCATTGTTAAGGCCTATTGGCCTGTAGTTTTGAGGTAAGCAAGGATCTGATTTTTTGTAGAGCATGACTGTGTGTGAGGTTTTCCAGCAGTCTGGTGTTTCTCCCAGGATCCGTACTAGCTGCATGAGTTTGTGTATGATGAGGTGCATTTCCTGTGGGAGGCACATAAGTAATTCATTAGGTATGCCGTCTGGGCCAGTGGCTTTGTTGGTAGAGAGTTTCCTAATACAGTCAGCATAGGTGGTTGAGGAGGAGAGAAAGGTGTAGGGAGAGGCAGTGTTTTGTATGGAGTTGGCTGGAGTTTCCAAGTGGTATTTGTCTGTGTGTATTTCCCATGGAGGGGGGGTGGCGTGTCGTGTATAGTCATCTGAGATGGGTGGAGTGGGAGGTGACATGAGTTTTCCCATATGTTTAGTCATAACTTCCAGGAGACCCTGGGTGCTAGTGCTGAGTGTGTGTGTGGATGCGTCCAGTAGAGCAGTGTGTGTGTGTGTGTGATTTTCAGGAGAGAAAATATACCTGTGAGTTTGTCGTGCTTGTGTACTGAGGCGGCGTCGGAATTTCTTAATGGAGGCGGTTGCTCTCTCCTCTTTGAGTGCAACCTGCATGTGACGTAATTCTGTAATACTTTGTTTAATATCAGCAGTTAAGGAGAGACAATAGTCGGAGAGGAGTAAATTTTGAAAGTGCTGTTGTATTTTAATTTTAGTGGTAGGTGAGTATGTGCCTGCCGTGTGAGGTGTGCTTCTAAGTTCCATGTATTGTTGTTGGTCAAGGTGGTTGGAAGCTGTTCGGAGTGCTTTAATGTGTTTAATATGGTAGTTAAGTCTTCTGTAGGTTTTGGCAGTTTGTCTTGGCAGGAAGGTTCCTGGTGTACTAGGCTTGGTAGGGCAGGTGTCAGTCATGATGGAGAGAGCTTGGTAAAGAGTGACCATGAGATGATTTGTCATGCTGTTAAGGTCTTCTGGTATGGTGGCTTTGAGTTCTTGTCTAATAGATTGAATGTGTGCAGATGTTTTATCTTCTCCCAGTAAAGTTTGTGCTATAGTCCAGGCTTTATCTATGTTAATGTGGCTGTGCTGGAATTGATGGAGAAATTGATTAGAGATGGCTTCTTTAGCTTTGGCCATGTCTTGTTGCTTGAGAGGAAGCTGCAGTTGAGGTGTTGGATTGTGAGGTGGTATGTCAAGGTTAGGAGGGGGAAAAGAGAGAGGAGGTAATGTGTTGTTCCAGGTCAAGTGGTCCAGTGTGTCTCCCATTTGGTGTGCAGTTTCTGTCACCGTGGTTGCAGTTGGGGGGTTGATGAGAATGATGTCATCTATCCTGCTACTGTAGGAAGTGTTGTCTGAGTAAGTGTGGGGACGTGGTGACAGTTGAATGTGAATTGGATATTTATTAAGGTGTTGATAGTGGGGCTGGTCCTCCAGGTGCTTGATTGTGTTGCTTCTATCAGTAAGGTAGTAGGCTGCATTCCAGTCTCCCCCTGCAATATAGTGATGAGAGGGGTTTTGGGATATAATGTAGTGAATGTGTTCATAAATTCGGGCTCTTTGGCAGGGTCATTGCAGGGCATGTAGACGCCTAAAATGTGGGTAGTGTTGTTAATAGTTTGATGAGTGAGATGACCAGCTATGTCAGTGGGAACTTCATGTTTAATTGGATGTGTAGTAAGAGTCTTTTTTATAAGTGTGATAACTCCAGCTGAGCGGGTTACAATGTTGTCTGCATTGGTAGCTTGCTTAATGGTTTTGCTGCTGTGATGAAAGTGGTAGTCAGATAGGTCTTGTTTGATCATATTAATTATACCTGTGTTGTTAGAGGTGAGTTTTGTTTCGGTGAGAATAGCAATGTCTGGCTCATTAGTTCGAATATGGTCGTAGAGTGTTTCCCAGGATGAGAAGATGCCTCTGCAGTTGGAAGTGATAATGTTAGTGAGATAGAGTGCAGTTTGCTGCTGTTGAACAGGATATGAGGTAGTGTGGGTTATTTTAATTCTTTTCGTTGGAAGGGTTTTTTGTGGTGAGTCTGGGGGGAGTAGGTTTCTTGGTAGGAGGGTTCTGCTCCAAAGATCCTGCTCTGGCGCATCTTGTTGCTGTCGGGTATGGCAGGTCTAGTAGGGATAGGAAGGTTAGTCTTGGGAGGTTGAGTTGTATCCCTGGGTGTTTTTTTGGTGGTCGGTGATTATGTGTAGAGTTTGAGTGGAGGGAAGTGGGGTTGCAACGGGTAGAGGTTCTTTTAGGTTTCTTAGATTTGGGAGGCTCCTCATCATCAGAGACAAGGTCTACAGTTTCTGTAGGAGCTGGGGGCTCTGTAGGATCTGCAGGGTGAATGTGATCTGTAGGGTGTGGAAGGTCTGAGAAGTTGTTGAAGTTGTGAGGAGTCTGTAAGATCCATCTGGTCTGTAAGAACTATCTGGTCTGAGGAGTCGGTAGCATTGTGAGTAAGAGTGGTAGGTAGGTCTATAATGATAGTTTGAGTTGGGTTGTTTGGTTCATAGTAAATTTCAGGCTGGAAAAGTTGAGGGCAGGGTAGTCCAGATGTGTCTGTAAGGGTGTAAATGTGCCCTTGAAGATGTTGCCAGTCAGGAGGCTTCAGGGGATAGGGGCCTTCAGAGTTCATATCCCACCACTCACCGTCCAGTTGCTTAATGGCCTTAGCATGTCCATATCCAGAGTGATAATGTAGGAGGAAGCAAGAGCAGTTGGTAGGGATGCGTTGTAGGATCTGCATCTGTGAGCTGCCCAGCATGATACCTTCAGAGTAGGTCAGTGAAGTCCCTGCGATTTCTGTGTGGGGGCTAATATGGTGGGGAATGTATCTTGGGTTGGTGTGCTTAGTAAGGAGGCCAAGGTGAGAATTTGTTGGAAGAAAGGTAGAAATTAATAAGATTGCTAGAATAGTTACCAGTGAGACTGTCATAGTGCCCTTCTAGGGTCCATTGTTGGCACGTATAGTTGCGCACATGAGTGTCTAATTTTACAGAAAAGTCTAGGATTTCGTCAAGATCAAGAGCTTTGTACCCCAGGTAAATGTTGATGGAGTGTATTTGGCAGTTGGAGTCGATTTGGGGTTCCCAATATGGGGGATTGGTGCGGTGGGTGGTCTGGGTTGTTTGTACGGCGGGGGTGGGGGTGGTGGCTTGGTCCTCCTCCATGGGGTCCTCCGGGAGGTCCTCCTCCATAGGGTTGATGGGGTTGTGATCTAGCCATGCTTCATTGGGTTGTCCTGGTTGTAGTGTATAGGTGTGGCCCTGGATGCTCGCCCATTTACGAGGGGTGTTCAGGAGAATGGGTTGGTGTTTGAGAGAGTCTATCAAGTACCACTCACCCTGGAAGTGTTTGATTGTGGCTGCATGGCCAAATACCGTGCTGAAGTTGAGTATGCATGCCTGGTGGGGGTGGAGGCGCTCTAATATCTGTTCCTTTGTGCTGCCCGGCATGATGCCCTTGGGGTATGTCTCTCGGTGTCCATGGTTAGGAAGGGGAAGCTGAGCAGGGGTGTAAGGGGGGTTATACAACGGGGTGAGGATGCCCACAATGGGGTGGTGTAGATGCAGGAAGGAGCTAAGCAGGGGGACTGAGAAGTTGCCCTGGCCGTGTCCAGTTGTGTAGTGCTCGTCCCTAATTCTACGGCGGCTGGTGTGGAGGTGATCAGCGTATGCGAGGATAGCTAGGGGTTCTATGTACGGACCTCCTAGGTAGGTATTTATGGCGTGGGACTGGCAGAAATTATATGCTTGGGGTTCCCAGTATGGGAGGTGGGGTTGGGAGGGGAGAAGAGGGAGGGGGAGAGGGGGTTGGTCTCCTCCTCTACACGTGGGGTGGGGGGTTGGCAGTTGGATCTGGATGTGTTTAGGCTGGTGGGGATGGCTGGGTGGGGGAGGCTGTTGGTGGCCTGGGGACCCCCAAGTTAGCTATTCATTGAGTGGGCCTGGCAGAGGTCGAATACTTGAGGTTCCCAGTATGAGGGGTGGGGCGGGGGTAGGGAGTGGGGGCGAGGTCTGACCCCTTCCTCTACAGGTGGGGTGAGGGGGCAGGCAAGCGGGTTGAGGTGTAATTAGGCTAGTGAGGATGGTGAGGTGTATGAGGCTGGTGATGACCTGGGGAGTCATGAGGTAATACAAGCAGGTGGTTACCGGGAGGTAATATAATAGCATGGAGGTTCCGATGATGAGGCAGGGGGCGGCAGGGGACCACGTCTTCTTACATGAGCATCTCCGTGCCTTATAGATAAAAGCCTTGCTGCCTCTTCCCTGTCTACGTCTAGTAGCTCTGTTTAGGGTAGGGGGGGGCAGTCTGGCAGGGTCAGGTAGATGCATATGGTGATTAATGCCCATCCCGCTATTATAATGTTCCATAGTATGAGCCCCTGGGCCCATGCGTCTGAGGCATAGGGAGTGAGCCACCACCGAAAAATACTAGAAATGGTATCACCATGAGGGCACATGCTCAGGTATGGATTTACCCAGGAGTGTCTTTGGCCATCCTCTGATCACACCTAGGTTGCACATGGTGTACATATTGGGCCAGGGTGCCTACTCTACTGGATGCTTTTGGGGAGAGGGGCTTTAGCTTCTTTGTGGGAAGGCTTGTTACTTCTTTGGGGCAAGATTTGTGCTTCTTTGGAGGAAGGCTTGTTGCTCCTTTGTAGGAAGACTTGCTCGTTTGTAATGAGGCTTGTTGCTTCTTTGTAGGAAGACTTGTGCTCATTTGTAATGAGGCTTGTTGCTTCTTTGTAGGAAGACTTGTGCTCGTTTGTAATGAGGCTTGTTGCTTCTTTGTAGGAAGACTTGTGCTCGTTTGTAATGAGGCTTGTTGCTTCTTTGTAGGAAGACTTGTGCTCGTTTGTAATGAGGCTTGTTGCTTCTTTGTAGGAAGACTTGTGCTCGTTTGTAATGAGGCTTGTTGCTTCTTTGGAGGAAGACTTGTGCTCTTTTGGAGAGAGGCTTGTGCTCCTTTGGGGGGAGACTTGGTGTTTATTATGATGATGACTTTTTTGGTGGGGGCATGCTGTGTGTGAAGGGTCGTACGATGGTATGATTGCAAGGTGGCATGGTCTCTTCAGGTGGGTATTGACAGCAAGTTGGTGATCTAGATTTTGGGTGTTGGCATGGTCACCTGGTCGCATGGTTGCAGGGTTGAGAAATCGTCTCATGTGGGTCCTGGCGGCAGGTTGGTGATCTGAGTTCGCTGCATTGCCCTGATCGCATGGTTGGAATTAGTAGCAAGGCGGTGTTCTATATTCGCAGAGCCGCTAGTATGGATCTTACCCTGCTTCGGCTTTTCTTGTTTCGACTCTCCTTGCTTATGCAATTCTTGTGCGGCACGGGGGCTAATTTTGTACATGATTGGGCAAGTTGTGTCGCGCTTGAGCTGTTCGAGTGATGAGGCCTTAGTATTTGTGGTAGTTGCCAGGAGTCGTTTATGACGATCGGTCTGCGGGTCCGCGTTCAGAAGGGTAATGTGACGCTCGGTGGGAGGTCCGCGTTCGAAAAAGCAGGTAGCTGTCCTGGGTACTGCATGGAGGGGGAAAGTGTTCGTTAGTAGGTTTCTCGATTGCATGGAGCCTTCGCTCCTGCAGCGACCATCAAGAATGCACCAGGGATACGCGCTTTGCATCCCCCCCTGTTGGGAAGTCCAGGGAGAGGCGCATTCTGTCCGGAAATTCATACTTCCGACTGCCCAGTGTTGCAGCCGACCAAAATAACCGCATATCACCCTGCGATCACAGCGATTGCTGCGACTCGCGTCAGATGTTGAAGACAGCCACTTCGATAGCAGCATCGCCTCTGCGGAAGCATGAGCTCCTGTTTGGTTGCAGTTTCGGGGAGAGTTGACCAAAACTGCACGAAACAGAGAGCAGGTGGTATCATTCGGTAGCGCAGACGCAGGAGGATGCGAATGCGCTACACGAATGCTAAGAAGGAGAATGAGTAGCGAGAAGGTTACATGGGAAATTCAAGTGGTGTAGTCCCTAGCATTCAGACTTAACCCTATTCATTTGTGTAGGGGCCGGCCATTATATGTGTACACGCTGGGAGCTTGCTTATATACCAACCAACCACTTTGGCAACCAACCTGCCAATTTGAAACCCTATTCATTTGTGTAGGGGCCGGCCAACATGTGTGTACACGCTGGGAGCTTGCTTATATACCAACCAACCCCTTTGGCAACCAACCTGCCAATTTGAAACCCTATTCATTTGTGTAGGGGCCGGCCAACATGTGTGTACACGCTGGGAGCTTGCTTATATACCAACCAACCACTTTGGCAACCAACCTGCCAATTTGAAACCCTATTCATTTGTGTAGGCGGCCAATATATGTGTACCACGCTGGAGTTGCTTATATCTTTGGCAACCAACCTGCAATTTGTATTGTGGGGCCGGCCAACATATGTGTACACGCTGGGAGCTTGCTTATATACCAACCAACCACTTTGCAACCAAAACCTGCCAATTTGAAACCCTATTCATTTGTGTAGGGGCCGGCCAACATATGTGTACACGCTGGGAGCTTGCTTATATACCAACCAACCACTTTGGCAACCAACCTGCCAATTTGAAACCCTATTCATTTGTGTAGCCAACATGTGTGTACACGCTGGGAGCTTGCTTATATACCAACCAACCACTTGGCAACCAACCTGCCAATTTGAAACCCTATTCATTTGTGTAGGGGCCGCCAATATATGTGTACACGCTGGAGCTTGCTTATATACAACCAACCCCTTTGGCAACCAACCTGCCAATTTGAAACCCTATTCATTTGTGTAGGGGCCGGCCAACACATGTGTACACGCTGGGAGCTTGCTTATATACCAACCAACCACTTTGGCAACCAACCTGCCAATTTGAAACCCTATTCATTTGTGTAGGGCCGGCCAACATATTGTGTACACGCTGGGAGCTTGCTTATATACCAACCAACCCCTTTGGCAACCCAACCTGCCAATTTGAAACCCTATTCATTTTGTGTAGGGGCCGGCCAACATATGTGTACACGCTGGGAGCTTGCTTATATACCAACCAACCACTTTGGCAACCAACCTGCCAATTTGAAACCCTATTCATTTGTGTAGGGGCCGGCCAACATGTGTGTACACGCTGGGAGCTTGCTTATATACCAACCAACCCACTTTGGCAACCAACCTGCCAATTTGAAACCCTATTCATTTGTGTAGGGGCCGGCCAACATATGTGTACACGCTGGGAGCTTGCTTATATACCAACCAACCACTTTGGCAACAACCTGCCAATTTGAAACCCTATTCATTTGTGTAGGGCCGGCCAATATATGTGTACACGCTGGGAGCTTGCTTATATACCAACCAACCACTTTGGCAACCAACCTGCCAATTTGAAACCCTATTCATTTGTGTAGGGGCCGGCCAACATATGTGTGTACACGCTGGGAGCTTGCTTATATACCAACCAACCACTTTTGGCAACCAACCTGCCAATTTGAAACCCTATTCATTTGTGTAGGGGCGCGGCCAACATATGTGTACACGCTGGGAGCTTGCTTATATACCAACCAACCACTTTGGCAACCAACCTGCCAATTTGAAACCCTATTCATTTGTGTAGGGGCCGGCCAACATGTGTGTACACGCTGGGAGCTTGCTTATATACCAACCAACCACTTTGGCAACCAACCTGCCAATTTGAAACCCTATTCATTGTTGTGTAGGGCCGCCAACATATGTGTACACGCTGGGAGCTTGCTTATATACCAACCAACCACTTTGGCAACCAACCTGCCAATTTGAAACCCTATTCATTTGTGTAGGGGCCGGCCAACATGTGTACACGCTGGGAGCTTGCTTATATACCAACCAACCACTTTTGGCAACCAACCTGCCAATTTTGAAACCCTATTCATTTGTGTAGGGGCCGGCCAACATATGTGTACACGCTGGAGCTTGCTTATATACCAACCAACCACTTGGCAACCAACCTGCCAATTTGAAACCCTATTCATTTGTGTAGGGGCCGGCCAACATGTGTACACGCTGGAGCTTGCTTATATACCAACCCAACCACTTGCTTGCAACCAACCTGCCAATTGAAACCCTATTCATTTGTGTAGGGGCCGGCCAACATTGTGTGTACACCGCTGGGAGCTTGCTTATATACCAACCAACCACTTTGGCAACCAACCTGCCAATTTGAACCCTATTCATTTGTGTATGGGGGCCGGCCACATGTGTGTACACGCTGGAGCTTGCTTATATACCAACCAACCCTTTGGCAACCAACCTGCCAATTTGAAACCCTATTCATTTGTGTAGGGGCCGGCCAACATATGTGTACACGCTGGAGCTTGCTTATATACCAACCAACCCACTTTGGCAACCAACCTGCCAATTTTGAAACCCTATTCATTTGTGTAGGGGCCGGCCAACATATGTGTACACGCTGGGAGCTTGCTTATATACCAACCAACCACCCCTTTGGCAACCAACCTGCCAATTTGAAAACCCTATTCATTTGTGTAGGGGCCGGCCAACATGTGTGTACACGCTGGGAGCTTGCTTATATACCAACCAACCACTTTGGCAACCAACCTGCCAATTTTGAAACCCTATTCATTTGTGTAGGGGCCGGCCAATATATGTGTACACGCTGGGAGCTTGGTTATATTACCAACCAACCCCTTTGGCAACCAACCTGCCAATTTGAAACCCTATTCATTTGTGTAGGGGCCGGCCAACATATGTGTACACACTGGCTGGAGCTTGCTTATATACCAACCAACCACTTTGGCAACCAACCTGCCAATTTTGAAACCCTATTTCATTTGTGTACCCCAACATATGTGTACACGCTGGGAGCTTGCTTATTTACCACTTTGGCAACCAACCTGCCAATTTAAACCCTATTCATTTGTGTAGGGGCCGGCCAACTGTGTACACGCGGGAGCTTGCTTTATATTACCAACCACCTTTGCAAACCAACCTGCCAATTTGAAACCCTATTCATGTGTAGGGGACGGCCCAACATATGTGTACACGCTGGGAGCTTGCTTATATACCAACCAACCACTTTGGCAACCAACCTGCCAATTTGAAACCCTATTCATTTGTGTAGGGGCCGCCAACATATGTGTGTACACGCTGGGAGCTTGCTTATATACCAACCAACACTTTGGCAACCAACCTGCCAATTTGAAACCCTATTCATTTGTGTAGGGGCGGCCAATGTGTGTACACGCTGGGAGCTTGACTACCACTTTGGCAACCAACCTGCCAATTTGAAACCCTATTCATTTGTGTAGGGGCCGGCCAACATATGTGTACACGCTGGGAGCTTGCTTATATACCAAACCAACCACTTTGGCAACCAACCTGCCAATTTGAAACCCTATTCATTTGTGTAGGCCGGCCAACATTATGTGTACACGCTGGGAGCTTGCTTATTATACCAACCAACCACTTTGGCAACCAACCTGCCAATTTGAAACCCTATTCATTTGTGTAGGGGCCGGCCAACATATGTGTACACGCTGGGAGCTTGCTTATATACCAACCAACCACTTTGCAACCAACCTGCCAATTGAAACCCTATTCATTTGTGTAGGGCCGGCCAACCATATGTGTACACGCTGGGAGCTTGCTTATATACCAACCAACCACTTTGGCAACCAACCTGCCAATTTGAAACCCTATTCATGTTGTGTAGGGCCGGCCAACATATGTGTACACGCTGGGAGCTTGCTTATACTTTGGCACCAACCTGCCAATTTGAAACCAACCACATATGTGTACACCTGGGAGCTTGCAACCAACCTGCCAATTTGAAACCCTATTCATTTGTGTACAACAATGTGTACACGCTGGGAGCTTGACCACTTTGGCAACCAACCTGCCAATTTGAAACCCTATTCATTGTGTAGGGGCCGCCAACATATGTGTACACGCTGGGAGCTTGCTTATATACCTGCCAATTTGAAACCACATTTTGTAGGGGCCGGGGGCCACTGTACACGCTGGCAACCAACCTGCCAATTTGAAACCCTATTCATTTGTGTAGGGCCGGCCAACAATATGTGTACACGCTGGGGAGCTTGCTTATATACCAACCAACCCACTTTGGCAACCAACCTGCCAATTTGAAACCCTATTCATTTGTGTAGGGGCCGGCCAACATATGTGTACACGCTGGGGAGCTTGCTTATATACCAACCAACCACTTTGGCAACCAACCTGCCAATTTGAAACCCTATTCATTTGTGTAGGGGGGCCAACATATGTGTACACGCTGGGGAGCTTGCTTATATACCAACAACCACTTTGGCAACCAACCTGCCAATTTGAAACCCTATTCATTTGTGTAGGCCGGCCAACATATGTGTACACGCTGGGAGCTTGCTTATATACCAACCACCACTTTGGCAACCAACCTGCCAATTTGAAAACCCTATTCATTTGTGTAGGGGCCGGCCAACATATGTGTACACGCTGGGAGCTTGCTTATATACCAACCAACCACTTTGGCAACCAACCTGCCAATTTGAAACCCTATTCATTTGTGTAAGGGGCCGCCAACATATGTGTACACGCTGGGAGCTTGCTTTATATGGCAACCAACCTGCCAACCAACCACTTACACGCTGGGAGCTTGCAACCAACCTGCCAATTTGAAAACCCTATTCATTTGTGTAAGGGGCGGCCAACATATGTGTACACGCTGGGAGCTTGCTTATATACCAACCAACCACTTTGGCAACCAACCTGCCAATTTGAAACCCTATTCATTTGTGTAGGGCCGGCCAACATATGTGTACACGCTGGAGCTTGCTTATATACCAACCAACCACTTAGGCAACCAACCTGCCAATTTGAAACCCTATTCATTTTGTGTAGGGGCCGGCCAACATATGTGTACACGCTGGGGAGCTTGCTTATATACCAACCAACACTTTGGCAACCAACCTGCCAATTTGAAACCCTATTCATTTGTGTAGGGGCCGGCCAACATATGTGTACACGCTGGGAGCTTGCTTTATATACCAACCAACCACTTTGGCAACCCAAGCCTGCCAATTTGAAACCCTATTCATTTGTGTAGGGGCCGCCAACATATGTGTAACACGCTGGAGCTTGCTTATATACCAACCAAACCACTTTGGCAACCAACCTGCCAATTTGAAACCCTATTCATTTGTGTAGGGGCCGGCCAACATATGTGTACACGCTGGGAGCTTGCTTATATACCAACCAACCACTTTGGCAACCAACCTGCCAATTTGAAACCCTATTCATTTGTGTAGGGGCCGGCCAACATATGTGTACACGCTGGGAGCTTGCTTATATACCAACCAACCACTTTGGCAACCAACCTGCCAATTTGAAACCCTATTCATTTGTGTAGGGGCCGGCCAACATATGTGTCACGCTGGGAGCTTGCTTATATACCAACCAACCACTTTGGCAACCAACCTGCCAATTTGAAACCCTATTCATTTGTGTAGAGGCAACCAACATATGTGTACACGCTGGGAGCTTGCTTATATACCAACCAACCACTTTGGCAACCAACCTGCCAATTTGAAACCCTATTCATTTGTGTAGGGGCCGGCCAACATATGTGTACACGCTGGGAGCTTTGCTTATATACCAACCAACCACTTTGGCAACCAACCTGCCAATTTGAAACCCTATTCATTTGTGTAGGGGCCGGCCAACAATATGTGTACACGCTGGGAGCTTGCTTATATACCAACCAACCACTTTGGCAACCAAACCTGCCAATTGAAACCCTATTCATTTTTGTGTAGGGGAAACCCCGCCAACATATGTGTACACGCTGGGAGCTTGCTTATATACCAACCAACCACTTTGGCAACCAACCTGCCAATTTGAAACCCCTATTCATTTGTTGTAGGGGCCGGCCAACATATGTGTACACGCTGGGAGCTTGCTTATATACCAACCAACCACTTTGGCAACCAAACCTGCCAATTTGAAACCCTATTCATTTGTGTAGGGACGGCCAACATATGTGTACACGCTGGGAGCTTGCTTATATACCAACCAACCCACTTTGGCAACCAACCTGCCAATTTGAAACCCTATTCATTGTGTAGGCCGGCCCAACATATGTGTACACGCTGGGAGCTTGCTTATATACCAACCAACCACTTTGGCAACCAACCTGCCAATTTGAAACCCTATTCATTTGTGTAGGCCGGCCAACATATGTGTACACGCTGGGAGCTTGCTTAATTATACCAACCAACCCACTTTGGCAACCACCTGCCAATTTGAACCCTATTCATTTGTGTAGGGGCCGGCCAACATATGTGTACACGCTGGGAGCTTGCTTATATACCAACCAACCACTTTGGCAACCAACCTGCCAATTTGAAAACCCTATTCATTTGTGTAGGGGCCGGCCAACATATGTGTACACGCTGGGAGCTTGCTCTATACCAACCAACCACTTGGCAACCAACCTGCCAATTTGAAACCCTATTCATTTGTGTAGGGGCGGCCAACATATGTGTACACGCTGGGAGCTTGCTTATATACCAACCAACCACTTTGGCAACCAACCTGCCAATTTGAAACCCTATTCATTTGTGTAGGGGCCGGCCAACATATGTGTACACGCTAGGAGCTTGCTTATATACCAACCAACCACTTTGGCAACCAACCTGCAATTTGAAACCCTATTCATTTGTGTAGGGGCCGGCCAACATATGTGTACACGCTGGGAGCTTGCTTTACATACCCCAACCAAGCCACTTTGGCAAACCAACCTGCCAATTTGAAACCCTATTCATTTGTGTAGGGGCCGGCCAACATATGTGTACACGCTGGGAGCTTGCTTATATACCAACCAACCACTTTGGCACCAACCTGCCAATTTGAAACCCTATTCATTTGTGTAGGGGCCGGCCAACATATGTGTACACGCTGGGAGCTTGCTTATATACCAATTGAAACCCCAACCACTTTGGCAACCAACCTGCCAATTTGAAACCCTATTCATTTGTGTAGGGCCGGCCAACATATGTGTACACGCTGGGAGCTTGCTTATATACCAACCAATCCACTTTGGGGCAACCAACCTGCCAATTTTGAAACCCTATTCATTTGTGTAGGGGCGGCCAACATATGTGTACACGCTGGGAGCTTGCTTATATACCAACCAACCACTTTGGCAACCAACCTGCCAATTTGAAACCCTATTCAATTTATTCATTTGTGTAGGGGCCGGCAACATATGTGTACACGCTGGGAGCTTGCTTATATACCAACCAACCACTTTGGCAACCAACCTGCCAATTTGAAACCCTATTCATTTGTGTAGGGGCCGGCCAACATATGTGTACACGCTAGGAGCTTGCTTATATACCAACCAACCACTTTGGCAACCAACCTGCCAATTTGAAACCCTATTCATTTGTGTAGGGGCCGGCCAACATATGTGTACACGCTGGGAGCTTGCTTATATACCCCAACCAACCACTTTGGCAACCAACCTGCCAATTTGAAACCCTATTCATTTGTGTAGGGGCCGGCCAACATATGTGTACACGCTGGGAGCTTGCTTATATACACCAACCAACCAACCACTTTGGCAACCACCTGCCAATTTGAAACCCTATTCATTTGTGTAGGGCCGCCAACATATGTGTACACGCTGGGAGCTTGCTTATATACCAACCAACCACTTTGGCAACCAACCTGCCAATTTGAAACCCTATTCATTGTGTAGGGGCCGGCCAACATATGTGTACACGCTGGGAGCTTGCTTTATATACCAACCAACCCTTTGGCAACCAACCTGCCAATTTGAAACCTATTCATTTGTGTAGGGGCCGCCACATATGTACACCTGGAGCTTGTATATACAACCAACCACTTTGCAACCAACCTGCCAATTTGAAACCCTATTCATTTGTGTAGCCGGCCAACATATGTTACACCGCTGGGGATGCTTCCAAACCAATTGGCAACCAACCTGGGAAACCCTATTCTAGGGGCCGGCCAGCGCTTTGCTTATGCTAGGTCAACCAACCTGCCAATTTGAAACCCTATTCGCCGGCAACATATGTGTACCGCTGGGAGCTTGAATATACCAACAACCCCTTTGGCACCAAGGGGTGCCATTTGAAACCCTTTCATTTGTGTAGGGGCGGCCAACATATGTGTACACGCTGGGAAGCTGTTAATATACCACCAACCACTGTCAACTGCCAATCGTTTGTTTGAAAACCCTATCGGATTTGTGTAGGCGCCCAACTAGACGCTGAGCTTGCCTTTGTCCCTATATTTCAACATTCATAGCCTTGTATTATGTGACACGCTGGGAGCATATACCAATAGGCCGGCTGCCAATTTTGTATAAAGGGCCGGCCAACATATGTGTACACGGGAGCGGCAAACCATCTCACAATACCATGAACAACCAACCACTTTTGTCTTTGGCAACCCTGCTAATTTCTTTCTATGCGACCAAATCATTTCCCAAGAGGCCACAATAACACAGCTGGACCACTGGCCCAATGAGCTTGTTTATTATACCAACCAACCACTTTGGCAACCAACCATTGCAAGGCTACTCTCATTTGTGGGGCCGGCCAACATGTGTTACACAGCTGGGGGAGAATTTGCTTATATACCAACCCAACACTTTGGCAACCAACCTGCAATTTGCGAGAAAACCCTTGAAGACTGCCTTCATTTGTGTAGGGGGCGGCCATGTGTAACGCTCGTCGGGAGCTGAGTTTATATAAGTACAATCTCATACACCTGGTGTAGCTAATGGCAGCAAGCACTAATATACCAACCAACCTCGCCCAATTTGAAACCCCATTTTACCTCCTCCACACGCAATAGGGGAGCGTTGGAGGGCCTTCAGCATATTTAACACGCTGGAGCTTGGCTTAGTACAACAACTCTCTAGGCCAAAACTGCCCAATCATTTTGGAAGAAAATATAGTAATTTATCATATTGATCTTGTGATAGGGGCGGCAGGTCAAAATATAGATAGATGTGTACCCACGCTAGGGGATTGTCATAATAATCCCAACCAACACTTTTGGGCAAACCCAACTGCGAATTGTTGGTGCAACCCCGATTCTAGCGCATCAGTTCACTATTGTAGTAAGTAGGGGGCCGGGCCAGCGTGTATCACAGGGTGTCTGGCGGATATGGTCAGAGCCCTTATTAGGCACCAACCCATTCGCAACCAACCTTTGTTCAGCGTTGTTGAGCCAACTATGTGTACACTGGAGAGCGGGCGCCAATCGTGCCAGGGTGCCAGCAACATATGTGTACACGCTGGGAGCTTGCTTATTTACCAACACCATACCTTTGGCAACCAAGCTCTGCCAATTTGAACCTATTCATTTGTGCTAAGGAGGAGCGGTTGATATTCACTCTGTCGATGTGAGACACGCGCTGGAGCTTGCCTACTGATCACGAATATGCTGTCGCAACCAACTTTGGAGAACCAAACCGCCAATTTGAAACACTATTCATTTGTGTAGGCCGGCCAACAACATATGTGTACACGCTGGGAGCTTGCTGAGTATATACCAACCAACCACTTTGGATCGCAACCAAGGCAGCAAATTCTGAACACCTATTCTTGAGTTATTGTTGTGTAGTTCGGGCCGCCCAACATATGTGTAACATCGCTGTGTGACCTTGACTACTTCAACCAACGCATCGATTGTTGGCGACAACCAACTGCCAATTTTGAAAAACCCTATCTCATTTGTGTAGGGGCGGCCAACATATGTGTACACGCTGGGAGCTTGCTTATATACCAACCAACCACTTTGGCAACCAACCTGCCAATTTGAAACCCTAGATAGCCGGTTCATTTGTGTAGGGGCCCGGCCAACATGATGTATTTGTACCACGCTGGGATTCTGCCTCTTGTTATATCTTGCGCGCAACCACACCACTTTGGGGCAACCAACCTGCCATATTTGAAAGAACCCTATTCATTTGTGTAGAGGCCGGCAAATATGTGTACACGCTGGGAGCTTGCTTATATACCAACAACCACTTTGGCAACACAACCTGCAATTTGAAAACCCTATTCATTTGTGTAGGGCGGCCAACATATGTGTACACGCTGGGAGCTTGCTTATATACCAACCAACCACTTTGGCCAACTCGCAAGCTTGCCATAAGTTTTGATAGAACCCTAATGTCCTCATTTGTGTATGCGCCGGCACAACATATGTGTATGCTGGGAGCTTGCATATACAACAACCGACCACTTTGGCACACATGCCATTATTGGAAATAGCTCGAGTGATACATTTGGGCTGAAAGGCAGACCGGCCAATATCATGTGTACACGCTGGGAGTTTGGCGCTGTTACCATACCAACCAACACTTTTGCTTATATACCAGAGGGGCAATGTGTAAAAACAACGAGCAGCCTGTCATCTTGAAACCGCTATTCTTTGTGTGGGAGATCTAGCGAATTAATGTGTTACAATACTGGGACGCTTATAACACAACCAACCATAATTCTGAGCTCAATCTCTCATAACCTGCCACTATTCGAAAGAGGTCCATAAATCTCTCATTTGTGAGTTAGTGCAGTGGCACGAGAACAACCAATTGCATAGTCACGCTGGATTCATCCGCTGGGACAGACTTGTCATTATGTGATACATGCAT